>JAQGBV010001336.1:0-16305 GCA_034698685.1 Isotomurus pseudopalustris
AATATCATAATATCATAATATGCACAAAATTCAGGTATGCATTTTATAATTCATCCAAAGCTAAGCATTGAAATTCGCATGTTTTGTAAAACAAAATCCACAAGCAAACGACCAGTGAATTAAAATATTCATAAAACGACGGGTCCTTCCATCCGTTACGCCAAATTCCCCTTATACCATTTACATTTATAATATTTTTTCTAAACCATTGCGAAACAGGAGCAGATATGAAGTTAGTATTTTAACCATCTTCAGAAGAAATGGTAATTTATTAAAGTCTCTAAATACAGAATTCGCATGAGTAAGGAATAAATCAGCGAAATTGTTCAAGATTCATAGGAAAAATGAATGTGGAATTACAGTTTGTTGTGAGCTAAAGGGTTTGTACTAAAACTGAAGGGGGTTGAACGAAAGTATAGCCACGATGCGTTTGAGTACAACACACCACTATTAAAGAGTATATTTGTGATTCATTTGATTTATTTTATTTTGCATAAACTCGCCAAAATGTTCCACCGTAACATTAACATTTAAACCACACGTGAACATCCACCGAATGACAAATCAATTATTCCTGCTGCACAGCATACTTCAGGTGATTATGACACTAGAGAATTGAATTTACTTCAAGTTCATGTTCTTAGGTATCGTGCCTTCAAACATTCTGAAACAAATACAACCTGTAGAAATAACAACACTTGTCAACTGTTCACGAGGATATTATATTTAAGTTCCAACAACTTCTTAAGCTCAAATGAAGTAACGTCTTTTATAAGGTAAATATTTTCGACGGCATCGTGTCACTGGAAACAGCGACGCTAATATTTCATGTACGTCTCATTCATATCTCTCTATTTTTAAGTAACAATTAAGTATATCTGCTAAACAGAGAGCACCGTATGTACCCAAATGACTAGAAAATCATCACTCGGTGAAAATTAACTCCCAAATATTTCACTTTTCAACGCATCAATCACAATCGAGTATTCATCCAAAAGTTGACCTTTGTCTGCTAAAAACTCCTCAGACACACACTTGTAAGTTTCATATTTCTTGTTCTTCATTTCAATTTGAATACTTTGAAGTTTGAAGTAAACCCGAATTTTCTTCGATATCATACCATACACGCACACTTTTTGTTGTAGATGAGGATTTTATAGTTCTAATAATTAATACTCTGGTTCAATACTTCCTACGGGAATTTCAAAAGACCTAAATCTATTATCTAGTAATAATAAGTCTACAATTAAGAAGATGTATATATATATTTAATATCCATATTTTATCATCATCTCCTTGTCACATCTCTCTCTGCTTAATCTTAAGTAAGTCCGTAATACATATTCGTTGCTTGTAGATTGTGGTGAGGTATGTGTACATTTTTTCATTTATGATTTAGTGGGCCTGAGAATCAGGGTGTCTTAATTGTGAATGTGGAATCCTAAGTGAGGTTGCCGGTGGTTTAATTTACAGTTTAGCACCAAAGAATCGTAGCCCAGCAGCTCACTCACTTAGTGAAGAGTCCTGTGTCTATTCTACAAGATTTCAGCGAAAGGAAAGAGGAAGAAGTTCTTTAAAATTTAAAGTTTTAATACTTTTATGATGACAGATATATTTTGATCAATCTAGTAAAGTGTGTGTGGAACGTTGCTTTGTGAATTAGATGAGTTTTTTTCAAGATTGATTAAGTGAGTTGGAGTTGGAAGTACATTTACAGTTTTGATTTTACATTCTTTCTTAGAATATTTAGTTTTACGAGTCATTGCTTAGAGGCTAATAGATTGTGTTTAGGATTTAACAGGATTCATTTACGCAACTACATCTTCCTATTCTAGTCCTTTACTTTAAGAAAACTCTTACGCGCTTCTCTCTGTACAAACCTTCACACCTACAATTAACAATGAACTAACAAACTCTCAATATAAAATCTGTAGTAAACCACTAACTCACAAACTTGAGGAGATAATTAGAGAAAAATGAACACTGGCCGTTTAATTGGCGAGCTTTGTCTTTTAGGCCAAATTAACGATGTCAGTCAATACACTAATGTACATTTAAGATGTATAATGATAATTTAGGCAATATGAAATGTCCTGCAATTCAATATAGAAAAAGTAACAATCAGGTTTCTCTCATAGATTTAAGTACAAGTCTAATAATCTAATTGTTCTTGTACGCGTACACTGACCTTTCTCTAAGTAATTGTGACTTGTGTGTATGAACAATTTATACCGATACATCGAGCTAATAAATATCTAACGATGATACAGCTACGAATACAAACATTACAACCAAAACCTAAAGCTCATGTTATCAATTTCGTGTTATTCATCTCCGAATAACAACTTAACTGGACTTCGTCTTAAACATTTGTGTAATTCTTTGTGTAGCTTTGGACACAATGGATTGGCTTGATTCAGCTGCATCCATCTCTGAAATCATCGTGTCTAGTTCTTCTTTCGTGACCAGCCTCGTTTTGAGAGGAAGATGTAGCGCAAGAGGATCTCGGAGGCGTGTCAAGTCCGTTTCAATCTTGTGAATCTTATCCTTGAGCCCGTTGTACTTGTCGACGTCCAGACCAACTTTCTTCGCAGTTTTGTGAAAGGTGATGAGATACTGCCTGTCTGTCACTGCAGGAAGGACGTACTCTTGTTTTGTGAGGACAAAGTAGGCATAGGCAAGCATGGCAGTCCCATAGGTCACGAAGTATGTCACAGGTTCCATGATGTCCCAAGAATACTCCCACCACGTTAATCGAGCGAGGATTCCAAACTGAACAGACATTAGTCCCAGCCCCACCCAAGTCAAGTAATTTGTTCTCTTAAGTGCCAGTTGATTTATTTGCTCTCTTTTGTCCTCTAGAGGTCCTAATTCATTTTTTAACTTTTCTAACTCGATCAGCATTTCTCGCTCGTGTCGAAGTTGGTGCTCGTCCACGTTCAGTGCACCGTACAGTTGTCCAACGAGGTTTCTCACGGAAGACAAGCGAGTCAAGTCCTCCTATGAATTTGTAAAAAATATATAAATCCAGTTTAGAACTCTTCTAAAAATATAACTTTCATATATATATTTATAAGGCAAGTATGTGTTACTTGAGATGGCTTCTCTTGAGGAGGAGTAATAACTCGATAAACATCGTCATTTATTATCATATCAAAATCATGCTCCATCAGCATTTCTATCGTATTTGAAGCTGCTATGCGAATCCCATCTAAACGTGTCAAAATTCACCCGTTAGCCCACAACCTTCTTGAATTCTTGGCTTAAAATCTTTCTTCAACTCACCAGTAGACAGGAAAGCTATTCGGTCGACTCCCTTGTCCTCAGTCTGAATCATCCTCAATAGGTCCGCCACCGTGTTCGTTAAAGGTTTTAGTATGAAACGACATCGCTCTCGTCTCGATGGCAGTGGGACCGTGATTTGTGGAAGGCCACGAAAATATATCACCTCGACACCTATAAGTCACACAAAAATATTCATCTATCAGAACACACTAGATTTCATACTCCATATCTATCAATCTTTTATAGATTTCTTTCTGCTTTTTTTTCTAGATCACTGGATATTGGAAACTTGTCAGTTCAGTGAAAGTATACTTCTAATACACTAGATATGAAAACATTCTTGAAAAAACTTTCCCAATCTTTCAACATAAACTTCTGAAATGGGTATACCAAATAGAAAGTCCAGTAGAACGTGTGCAGAGAAAAAAAGTCTTATTTCTTTTCTCAAGAAGGCACGGTCGTATGGTTGTGGCAGGTGTAGAATTGCACACACAGTGAATGCGGTAATATTGGCCATCCAACTTTACTTTCATATTTCTCAAAAGTTTCAAATAAAAGTCAAGTGTATTTGAGGCGGCTACCTACTGTCCACGTTAACTTTGAGGCTTGCAGAGTATTTTCAACTTCTGAGACTCTTTGGAAGTGTGTGGACGATGATGTGTGAGCCCTGTTAGGTGTAACGATACGATGGGAAAAGTTTATTATGTCAAACTACGACAAACTTTCTCTCTTTCTGTGTGTGAGAGTCCTTTCGTTTTATATCAATCCAGTTTCTTGTATGTTAGCACATCTTCATGATAAAAATGAAATAAATCGCAATCCAACGTGACACGTAATCTCTGAGCACCCATGTCTTCTTCCGGGCTTGTGCAACGAAGCACACAAAATGAGAGTTGGCGAAAGAAATTGCAAAGATAACATACATAGCCAGCAGAAGAGACCTATTGGTCTCGACTATAATATACGGTCGTACGAGTACACTTTACTCTATAGAAAACCATCATTTCATACAATAATATTACGTGTCAGGAACAGTTGTTCTAGTTTCAGTTATTCTCTAGAGATACGAGTTAAGATCAAAGGAAACCCCCTGTGGATAATGGAGTGAAATTTCCAAATATTGCCAAAAAGATCTCTGGTCATGGCGTCTGTTAAAATAATTGATAGCACTGATGTAACTACGTACAGAGAGAGAGAGACTGTAGGGAGATGGAAACTCAAAAGAATTGGTGAAAAGTTGGTCAATCCTATAGACAGAGTGAAATTGAGATTGGCATTCTCGATGAGATAGGATTAGACGGGATTCTGTCTACGATTCTAGTCTAGTATCATACATGCAGTCTTATTATTGTCTTGTCTTCTACCGAGCCTCCTGTCAATCCTGAGGAATTCATCTGTCAAAAAGCATGAATGACTTGAAGTCTAGAGTATTCTTGAGTCTAGGAGTGAAGCCCGGCTTATTGTGGAGACTACGCTATACGGTCTCATCCGGTCTACGGAGACTGTGGAATAATAAAAAGTCGTATCGTTGATGGAGTAAAAAGATCGGAAAATCGGAATCGAATCCTTGGAAAGGAAATTCGGTTGAAAATGTTAATGCCATTGGAATACCAATCAGTCTTGGTATTTGCATTCGAATCATCTCATCACGTGCATAGAGTCACATAGTCCAACAGTAAAAAGGGTTTGAAATACACAGAGAAACCATTTGTAAAGGCATATCCACTTGGCTCCGGAGGAACAAACAACCGCCGCAATATCAGCCAACTGATGAAATGAGCTGGAGGAATCGGCTGAGAAGAACCAGTTTGCTCCTGCATTCCACAATTCCAGATTGAGAAAATAGTTTTCTCTAACTTTCAACAGCTGAACTACTACCACAGTAGAAACTACGAAACTAGAAGCTACACACGTAATATAATAATAGCTGATAGGATTCTAGCGTTTTCCTATTGTCCTATTTTAGTATTTCGGGAGAAATGTCCAGCATCAGTTGCAGGAGGTCGATTCCTCTACTAGTCGTATGGAATTCTACATTCTACACAGCATTCTGAATAGAAGTTTAGGAATATAAGACAACACACTCTCATTGTACTTGGGTGTCGCACGATGCCATAATAATAAAAATATTTGCTCTGCCTGCAAAAGGATCTTCTCTTTGATACTTTGAATCCCAATCGCCCACTGCGGAAGATTCTGTGAAACAAAATTTCCAGACTCGATTGGAATTCTGACGATGTACGGAGTAGGATAGCCGCACGCGATGTTGTTTAATCCCACAGGGTTTGTAGCAGACTTGTAGAAGCTTTGTGTACGAGAACAACTGAAGAACCCATCAGTAAAGACCAACTGTGGGAGAAGTCGAAAGGCTATACTCTCCGCTCTCCTTCCAGATACAAAAACAAAATCTAATCCGTTTTGGATACCAAGTAATTCCAACCAGAGACGAGTTGAGTATCGCGAACACCCTATCTTTCTCAATTTACAAGGAGTAAAACAACTTTATTTGCCTCCAAACCACATTCAGACAAATTGCAAGGGATGATGATTTCATCTATATTGTCAGCACATAGGAATTTGTCCACGGGAATTTGCTTCCCAGAAATATCCTTTACTGTTCAATTTCATTACAATTCACAAACTCTTTTCCTGCACTAAAGCTTTTGTTGGTTTTGGTGTGCAATGTCAATATGTAGTTCAGTGCTGGTGAATTTGAACACTGCGTTTTATTTAGTGGTGAAAGTCTGCAAAGAAAGTTAAATCGCACTGACGTTATACAAGCATCCCACTTGAATACCTGCAACTTCCAAAAGTAAATATAGAATGTATGCAAACTCCAACCTATCACTGCACACAACCACAACGATGGAAGGTTTCGGTTGGCCCGGCTTCCTTGTTGTAATTGGAGCTTAACAAGTAATATTGCCTTGGATGTAATCCATCATGCATTTCCAAATCCTTGGACTCATTTAAACCAAACCAACCAAACCAAACCAAATAAAATAGTTTAATAAGCTTCATCTCATAAATTCTGCTATAACTGTTAGCTCTGAATATGTGCAAATATCCTATATGTGTTTTACTCTGTCGTCACGTCGCTTGATCAATCGTACCTCTCTACTCCAATCACTGACTAATTAATTTTCATGTGGTTGGTGAGTTTGCTGTAATGCATAAAACCTTTTACCTAGCAAGGCTACACCAGTATCCTATTACGACCATCACGTAAAATATGTCCACAGTTCACACAGAAGCTCAAAGTTGTCGTTTCATTACTTTCGTACAATCTGCGGAATTACTCTCATTACTTGGCCATCATCAGGAGAAAGTCTATAATAATTTCGCAACTATTATGAGCTAGCGCTAAGCCAGGTCGGTAATGCACATGAATCTTTAACGAAGCTGCTTATCCATTTAATTATAATAGTAGGGTCATTTAATTTTCTTGTGGAACCAACTGTCCACGGGTGAAAGTAATCACTGGATATTTTGGTGCTAACGACCACAGGAGAAGTAATTACTTCCCTCAATGCCCTGTGCTACGTTGGGAGAATTTTTAGACCGAATTTTTGAGATTACTTTCGCGTAGAACAGAAGGAATCGCATTGCATGACGCATATTGCATGAAAAACTGGTAAATAGCTATTGGTTGGGTGTGCTGTTGTATAAAACGCACCATTAAGTTTACGAGCCATGGAGCGAGAATGGAGCGAGAATGGAGCGAGAGAGAGAGAGAGGTTGTATTACAATAATATAACTATCAGAGTATCATTAACCATATAAGGTTGCGACTAAGGGTGTAGTAAAGTTCTCGCAAAATTTTTAAGTACCTCCTGCCAGTCCTCTGTTACTCATATAACAAGGAAATAACTGTACAGGAAGAGAGAACATCTTATCATAATCATTAGAAGTGGATCAATACACTGAGCTATATAGGCTTGGTCCTAAAATGCTGTGCAATGCCACTTGAATGTAAAGTGAGACTTTTTATGCGTCAACAGCCTACAGACTACATACTAATACTTTAGTCCTTACAGATGGTAGCAGTCAGCACTAGTCAGCAGACATTCACTCAGAGGAGACAGGAAGGAAAGTAAGTTTCCTTGTCAAACCTCTCGGCTATCTAAAGTCCTCTGAGTTACAGACACACTTTCCACTTCAGAAGACAAGGATGTGCGAAGGTGGAAAAAAGAAGGAATTTATGCATCAACACACACACACATTCCAAGCAACAAAAGATTTATGAGGAAATTGAGATCGCTCTCTGGCCATATCTTCAATTTGTAGCGTCTCTGCTTCAGCTGATAGTAGAAGAGGAGGTTTAGGAGGCAATAAGCAGCATTAGTCTGTCTCTAGGACAAAATTCTATTAAATCCACGCGATTGTTAGTGATTTATGACTCCTATTGGGATCGATTTGTGCCGATTGAGATTACAGTATAATTGGACTTTAACTAGACTGCACAAGATATTCCACCGAACCGAAGTTGAGGAAGTTGAGTGAGAAGTAAGGATCCAATTGAAAATCCAATTAAGGGTAACTCACTAACAAGGCGAGAAAGTGAGGTTCTCCGTTATTCGTTCAATTAGATTGCAGCAGCGAGCCCATTAAATTGAAAGAGTATGACAAAGGACTCTCAAACTATTATTACAATTTTTTGTCTACGACTATAAATTTCTAGACGAATTTCTAATCTCCTGTCTACAAAAAAGTATCATAAATGTGTCAGCTTCTTCAGATAACTTTTCGCAGGCAATTATTTTTGTCATCAAGTGAGAATATTTACAATTATAACAATGTGTGTTTGACAAGCATGAGATTTGATATTTAGCTATTTAGTAGCACAAAAACTATCAAGAAAAATTCACCGTACACAACGCTGCACAATGAGGATTGATGATACGGGATGGGTTGTAGCGTTGACTGTTCACTGGTGAGATACATCGCGAATTCTAGTCACACTGGAAAGCCAAGATTTATGCAGACCATAAATCAAAGAACAGACAACGGAGAGTCAAGAAGATAATTCTTCTCCAGTGATGCAAAGTGCATTTCAGAAACACACGCTTAAAAAGGATGCAGTTAATTTGCTAAATTAATTTTGAAGGCTCAATGTTTGCGAGAGAGTTCTGGTGGGAGTTAGTCAGACATCATGTGTCGGAAGAAACAATAATAAAAATATATATGCATACTAGTTACACAAGTTACAAATGTACACTTGGATGCAGTCACATTAATCGCTGCTGGGCTGTGGCCGAAACATTTTCGAACACTGAATGCAAAACGACTTGGTCAATTGTCCTGTCCTTGTCTGGCTTTTATGGAACAAAAATAACAAAATGTATGTCATGGGATGCTGCTGCCTCGGCTAATCTTTACCAGAATAGATGAATGCATACGTGTGCACTATATCCCAAAGATTCATTATAAAGATTTGAACATAATGTAGTTTAAATATCACTTGGATATTGTATCATGGATGAGAGACTTGTTTGCTCTGTGTATCACAAAGCTCTGCCAAATCAAACCCAGAAGACCCGAGGAGTCACTTTCAGACTGACCTCCGGACAAGTGACTTCTTCGAACGGTGCTATTTCCACCAAACATCTTCACAACCTCAGTTCTCCTATCATTGCATCAACTTCATCTGATCCTGAAGACGTCGAGAAACACGAAACAGAGCTCAAAGAAACTATAAACAGTTGTCCCGATTGGAACTCAAGCAGAAGAAGAATCACTAAGAACTCTAAAGAACATTTTCAAGAGAAATCGGGAGCCAGCACGATGTTCTGTTCATACAGATTTTGTATTCCACTTCTCCTTATAAGCGTTTTCCTTCTTGGAGTTATTCTACCCGTCCACCTACAACATTTGGATTATCAACAACCGGATTATGACAACAGCGGGGACGACCCTCATTTGAACGGATTTCCTAATCCGAATGACCAAGAGTATCACGGGTGAGTTATTGTGAGAGAAACTCTGAAAGATCAACCACAAGTACACTCAACGTCACTCATGTCTCATTTGTCCTGAAGAGACTATGAGAGAGTTGATTTCAACTATAATTGTTTTCGTTTAAATATAACTATGTTGATCTAAAGGCACAATCACGTGGCCCCTCCTGAGGAATTAAGAACTGCAGAACCAACAGAAGCCTCTGAGTATGGAGAATTAAGTGTTAAAAAGCTAATCTCAAAGCTAATTTTTAATCTCGTTCTTAATAAAGATTGCTTTGTGCTTAATCTTATGTGCAGACAACCTTCTGTTCCTTCTACAAACGATGGCATTCAAGCTGTAAAGCAAATTGCTGAAATGGTAAACTTGCATCTTTCCCCATAAGAAATTAAATAGTCCGAGTAAAAATTGAGTCTCTGTTTGTGGCTCATTAGTCCGGACCTGGTACAACAACTTCTTCCCCAACTGAAGAATCCTCAATTTCACCATCACCTGCTTCATCAAGCAGTTCTGATGATGAACATGATAGCGGAAGTGGTAGTGAAAGTGCCTCGGTAACAACTTCAGCTCCGGAAGATTCCACTTCAGAACCGTCTGCAGATACCACTGAGACCATTCCGTCCCCTGACCTGACTACTACTCCAGCTCCTCCAGAGACTGAACCTACAACGTAAGCTATATGGCACTACAGATATAAGTCTTTACACCTCCTAACCATCTATACGCCCTCACCGTTTTAAGAGGTAAATTGAATCGGAATGAATATTAATGATTGCAGAGACTCTGGCACAACCACATCAGCACCAGCTTCTGCAGACAATGATGATGACGACGAGACTTCTTCTAAACCGAGTGGAACATGCACACACACACCCGCAGCATCTCCTTCGATTCCTGTGGATACAATTATGGAGAAATTGGAAGGTCTTTTGGAAAAAGTGAATGGAATTGATGGAAGTATTCATAAGATGGAGAGCCTGGTAAGGAACTATACTTTGTGGAAGATACATAGAGCACATAAATTCCTGTCCTAGTTTAATAGGAAACTTAATTTAAAGACTCTTGGTTTGAATCTTACATTTTATAGATGCAGAGTACTGTGGTAGACGAAAGGATTTACAAATGTATTGCCGCAATTACCACAGGGAATCAGAGCCTAGCTTTGAAATACTGGAATCAAATTCTTCGCTATCAATCAAGTCCAACAATGAAAATCACAGTTCTGAAGCAACTCATCAGGGAATCGTATTCTGGAAAGGAATCAAATCTGTACCCGGTAGTTAAGTTCATTCAGGCGACGGAGCAATTCTACGGCTACACTATTCTCCTTAAAGAACTCACGAACTACGACCAATTGTATTCGGACAAAGGAGGGATCTTCACGTTGGCTTATTACATCAAAAAGAGTTGTGGAAAGGACTCTGATCTTTTCAAGAAACTTCCTCCACCAGTCCAATCAGTCCTCACAGGCTTTTTCAGTCTCCAGAGTAAATTCAATAAGGGGTATTTGTACTACGCCAAGCGTTGTGTGGCCAAGCATTACTACCACTGCCTCGATGTCCTTACCAAAATCATCGATAAGGAGGAGTTGGAAGCCCTCGAGAGTGAGGAAAGACGACGCTACCTTTGGAAACTGAACGCCACAGATGACACTGCCTCGAAATTCTTCATTCTTAACCAAGACAAGTACTGGTCATACAGACTTCAAGACCTACACAACACACCAAGATTCAAGATGGAAGAGGCAGGAAATATCTACGAAATGGAGTGGGCCCACTTTCAACTCAAGTTGCATTCGGACTCAGAAATCGCTGTCCAAGTCAGGGACACTAATATGTTCCTGGAAGGAGCGGAAATCAAGTTTGACAACACCACAGAAGTTTTGCTTCATTCTTACTACAAGACTGATGGAGTAGCAGATGCTGGAATTGGAAACAAAATTTACTGGGAGGTTAACAAAGTTGCACCAGTCGAAGGAGCCAATGGGGCGAATGGCAAAGATGTTGTGGAACATGAAAACTGCAAGGTGGAAGTTGGAGAGAATGGCAATGGAAATGGCAAAGGTAACGGAGAAAGTCACTAGATGAGGAACATTTGTGTGTGTGAAAGAAGGCTCCACTATTTAAAACTATTCGAAGCGAATTTCATATTCAAACACTGTGGTGAGGTTACTTGAATTCTGTCAATTTATAGAGTGTAAGCTTAATTTATGTTGAATTGGGTTTTGCTAATAACTTTTAGTTGAGTTTACCCATTCTATACTGCCCGTTTTTAAACAGCTCGATAAATATAAAACACTTCAACTTCTGTGTAATAATAAATTATACATACTTCGTTTGTGTGAAAGTGTTCAAGTACGAATAATTATTGAATTTATCAACATAATTCTATTGTAAGAGCGGGTTTAAAAAGGTTTTCTTTAAACAAGCATTTCATATTTCATGTCTGATATCTGCTAGACAATGTATAATGATTTACTAATTTAGCCTCCTTCAAATTCACTCAATCAGAACACTCAGAAGCGTCAGAAAAGTCTGTGCTGATGACAATCTCTTCATGTGAATCAATTTAGTATGAATGAATTCGCGTGAGTAGCGCCAGTCACTTCAACACAACTTGGCCGACACTTCACAGAGAATAAGTAAAAGAAAAGGTTCACTCGAGTTGGCCTTGACGTGCAGTGTCATTCTTATCGTGCAGAGTTGCATAATTTGACAAGCTCAAATACCTACTGAATGTAATCATCTGTGTCGTGTCATTCTGTCACAAACTTGTCTGAGACGACACGTAACCAACTAAAACGAAGACAGTAAGAAAAAAGAAGGTACGACATGGATGCATATGTCATACAGTCTTGATGGGACATTAATGTCTGTCTTGCAAAAAGTATCTGTCAAAGAAAAGTCTCGAAAACCTCTCAGCACATTAGAGTCCAGTAGGTCAGTGAATGTGACAAGATTAATAAGTTTAAGTATGAGGAATTGGATCCAACACTGCGGCGTGTTGTGCAACGAGGCGAATTCATTTCCTTTGCCATCACTTCATTTCCCAAAAGTCATTCCATGCATTCTTTTGTACTGCTTCGCGTTAAAAGAAAAGGGTGACACGTAACTCATTCCCGGGGCGATAGATTCCTTCGCTGAACTTCCCTTTCGAAAAACTAATTAAAGCTAGGCAAAGCAGGACGAAAAGTGTATAATCTTTGTTGCACATGCTGCACAAGAAAACAGCGTGGAGCTCAAGGAGTGACTCTCAAGGACAGGACTCAATAGATTCCCATTTTCATCTAAAAAGAAGTGCTTTCTTTTGGTTTTTCCATTCGTGAGCCTTCACTAGTTATTTCTTTCTTCGTAAATCTACGAGACAGAAGTTAATTAGTCTGCAAGTCAGCGTACACAGATATTTTCCCAGCTAATATTACCTACTTAATGAGTTCAGTTCGTCTGGGAGCTTTTAGTGTACCAACAACTAACAACCAGATACAAGTATCACAACGGACTACGTGGTATAAATGGACACTTGACTGTCGTGACAAGGAAATTTGCGCTTGAGAAAAACAATATTACACTCGTAGAGAAGGTAAAGTGTGTCGTGTAATGTCATTCAAGAATGTGTTTGTACCTCTTTGATAGGACGTATGAAACACAAAACGAGATTTCAGACGTATCTCTCTCTTTCTCTTTCTCACCTAGGTGGGTTTCCGAAGAATTCATCTGAGAGAGAAAGTTTCGTCCACGCCAGCAAATCTATTTTGGATGAAAGAAACAAAGAGACATTCTACTCGGGAGAAGGTAAGTTTGCGGAGAAGAAAGGAAGGAAGTCGAACAAATTAGCTAAATCTTTGGAACATCCTTAAGAAAATCGATACATTTGGTGGATACACCTTCCTTCACACGTCTTAGTGGTGTGTGTGTGTGTCTTTCAAGAGACAGAGATACACAAGAATTTCCTACACTGTCTTAACGAGTAGGAGGGACAGGTTTCTCGATTTATTGCTTGGAACTGTCCGCAGGTCACACCCTCTACTAATCACTGACATTAATGAGAAGTCACCTTAGTTTTGTAGGCCTATTTAGGCTCCTACAACCAATTGAAGAAACGGTCTGTCCCTATATGATACTAATGACACAGCAGAGAGGAGGATTTGGAACAAAACTTATTTCTTTCTTGGAGCACAAAGAGAGAGTTCTTTTGCCAAGTATATTTTCAAAACCAGGCTAATCTTTCTTTCCTTTTGGACTTGGAACAAAACTCCTCTATGAATTAGATTCTTATCTTAATGGATGAAACGGAAATCGATTGGAAAGAAAGAAACGAAAGAAGTGTGGAAATAAACTCTCAGGTTCCAGTCACTTTCCACCATCCAAAGCACATTAAAGGAT
This sequence comes from Isotomurus pseudopalustris, assembly GCA_034698685.1. NCBI lineage: Eukaryota > Metazoa > Arthropoda > Collembola > Entomobryomorpha > Isotomidae > Isotomurus > Isotomurus pseudopalustris. The sequence continues at coordinate 13,626 of JAQGBV010001336.1, forward strand.
AACGACACTTTCAAAAGGATTGAAATGTTGACTCCGTTCATGTGAACCTTAAGTTTGATATGGTAATTGTGAGGTTGCATGTAAATCAAGGAACACAATTATTTCTTTCCTGGCATGTGAGAGACGTTTACTACTCTAGAATAACAACCTACGCTATGTGAGTCTCCCACGGGTTTCAAAGTAGAATAGCCACAAAAAAGGAAATGAGTTTATTACAAGAGAAAGGAGAATTAAGGAAGGAGTGGTTATTTGGATTCATATAAAAATAGCGTGTGTAATATGTGATTTCTTACGGTATGTGTGTATGTGTGTTTTTGGTACTTTCTTCACAATAAAAATGCAAGTATATAATGATTAAGATAGCCAAACGTTCCACTCCGCCCTGTACACCTAAAATTCATTTTGTTACATATTTATAGTGACATGCAAGGGGAATGGCACAGGAAGAAGCTTTAAGATAATTTATAGCAGAATTCTTTCCAGCAAAAAATCCATGTAGATATCCATTTACTTTTCAGTTGTTAAATAACCTTAAAAGTTAATGTAGTTTTTACAATCCTCTATGTTCGTTATTTACAACTTAATGGCGTATATTTCCCAGGACAGGATTGATATTTTTGTTTGTAAAAGCTCACAACTTATTGTTGGTGGCTTGGCTGCTGCAGTGGCAGTCAAAACTTCTCCAGAACTTCAGTTCAGAGTTTCAGAGCCAAATGCACTCTATTTATTTTCTAGCCTCGTTCATACAACTTTCAGTTAGTTAGGTCAAGATAAAGCCAGCTCACCGAAAAGAGTAATTCTTCGTCCATAAGTATGATTTACTAGAAAGCTTTGACTATGATTGGATGTTCTGGGGTGGAAAATCAGTCAGTAGTTCACAAGTACGCGAGTGCTTGGACTGGTTTGGTACTATTTGTATGCGTCCTATTTTACTTTACGGGCTGTACTGCTTTCTAACGATTTCAACCTCACTTTATTCCACTTCAATGCAGTTTTTGGAAGAATTGACCTAACTTTATTATGCTTACTCCTTATGGATGAGAAGAAGTGGATGGTGATTTGAAACCAGATACTGAAGGGAGTGAAAGTTTTTAGTTTATTGCACAACGTGAGTCCAACCATTCAACACTGGTTGTAGTTGATGATGGTGTGCACAGCCGGCAATTCACACGCCTTTATCTTGTACACGTCTCTAAGAGTCAGGCATGAATCGGAAGGATTCTCTCAACCAGACGTTGCATACATACGAATGAATCACACGCTTTACATATCATCGCATGGGTATTCACTGTGTCAAACGGTGTGCTTCCCTAGACGGCCAGAGAGAGTCGGTTAGGATGGTACGAATATTTAAGTGGGTAGAAGGCGAACAAGAGGAAAGTAGACTACAATTGCACGTTGCATAGATGATAGAGAAGAATAGGACGAGAGAACAAAGTGATTCTTCGGAGAGAAGAGCAGGCAGGCTTTCTGAGGTAACCTGGATTTGTTCTCTAAACCGTGAAGGTGAAATAAGATGCGAGTTTCCAGCTTGCTTTAACGACTGCCACTCTAATGCACTTCTCCTCCAGAATCCGTTCTTTTTATACATTTTTCATTAATTTAAGTAAATCTGAAGTGAGCCTTTTCCACTTTTCCACAATCTTCCAGCCAGTATAGTAAAGCCTATTTTAAATAATGCTAATGGAAAGAGGCCTGTTAAAAGTTTTAAATTAAATTAAGCGTGTCCTGGCTTTCACTTTGAGAGAAAGCAATAACCTGAGTTACAGTTAAGCCGGTACTCGCTTCTTCAACCCAAAGCGGTGTCGCATGGTAAATGTTTTTGGTTTACGGAGGCTTACAAAAATGCTGACATTGACAGAATGGAGAAGATTATGTGCTTTTTGCTGGAAGAAAAGAGACAAGAGTGGATAGATGTGAAGAGAGTAGAAAAACAGAAACGGGTTCTGGGAACCAGGTAATTTAAACTCTGTGAGTGATTGCTTATTGTTGGAATTTTTAAGTTCTAAAAATCCTCTTTACTTTCCCTCCACAGGGAAAACATAAAATGAATTGAAATTGATTACACCGACTTATATTGCCTCATATCGTGTGCATGCAGCGGTATGAATGACGTGTAATTAATTTAAGTGACGAACATCCGTGAATGTACTTGAGAGTTGTGAGAGTACCATTTCCACGTCGATCTCAGCAGCCGCAGTAAGTTAACTCCCCGAGGGCCTTTTTCTAGAGAAAGTTTATGTCACTAACTTCTGTCATAAGCAGTTCATAGAAGTAATCAATATATTTAACTTTATCGCTGGAAACTATTACTTTGAAAGTTGCTGTATGAAGTATGAAGCAACATTTAGATACATGCGGTGTGGTTAACATTTTCCACTGAAGCCTATCATGCGGCTAAACTACTTTCACTCATGAACAAGGGTTCATGTAGATGTCAAACAAAAGTTGTTCTCCAATAACAAAAAGTTCCTATACTATGTATATGTAAGTATTCATGGCTAAGGAAAGACATTCACGTCTATTTTACCGGTCACCCTCACCACACAAATATTACGGATGAAAGTGAAAGTATATAGGGAAAGTTCTGGTGTGTTCCAATGGTTCCAATCAAGAGAATGGATCTAAAGTGGAACGTATTACAACGTCCAGATTAATTGTAAAACATAGGGTCTCTTAT
>JAQGBV010001337.1:0-16291 GCA_034698685.1 Isotomurus pseudopalustris
GAAGAAGACTTAAGGTGCACACACATAAGAAATAAGGCGGTGGTTAAGTGAGCCTTTTCAAAGGTTTCTTCTTCTTCTTCTTCGTCTTTCAATAATGGTGAAAGTATTTTTGATATGAACGTGAATTTAAGAATGTAGGCTACTTTCCCCGTGGAGGAAGTCTCAGTGAGTCATCATCATTTACTGGAATACACATTAGAACATCAGCTAAAGACGAATCATCTCTCGCTTCCTCTCCTTCTTTCCACTTTCCAGTTGCTACTGCCTTCAAAATGGGAACAAGAAGAAGGAGGAAAGTGAAGTTTAATGCAAACTTGAAGAGTTTCGGGGATGATGAGGAATTGAATAATATTTCTGGAGAAAGAAGAATAATGCAGCTTCCTCTCGAGTCTCGAACTCTCCTCGACCTACTCACTATCCACACTTTTACCCAGCGACGCAGATTAAGACTTACAAATGAGAAATGTTGAATGTGTGTGTGTGTGTGTGTGTAGTAATGTCTCAATGATCCAAATATCCTTCTTCTTCTCTACATCGCCATACGAGAAGGCGGAGGGGACGTGTAACAATTTACACAGTTATTGTTCATCTTTCTTGTTGGAAGTTGGAAGTTGGAAGTTTTGGGTGTGTTGGCTCAGTTGGCTGCAGGCAAACTCAATTTATGCGAACTAGAGAAGCAGAGATGATGAGATTCATTATTGAAAATCACACCTCTCTTCAGCCCAACAACCTTCCATCCTTCCATCCTTCCAACCTTCCAATGATGCAACCATCTGCTCACTGTCTCTGATTGTGTTTGTGTGTGTGTGTACGAGCCTTATGTAAAATCACATGCAGATTGACATAATAATAATAAAGGGTTACGTGTAGATAGAGAGATGCGTTAAGTTGCAATGAGAAAGAAATGTTGAATGTGTAGATGTATAATACATGGCATGGGTCAATTCTTTTCTTTTATTTGATCATGACTGATTTCACCGTTGTGTGCACACACTCAACTAATGTGCTTCGATTCTGGACTAATGTAACTTACGAGGAGGAGATCGAAAGTATTCAAAAGAACAATAGGTTTGGTTCTCACGACACCACACGAGACTCCTACAGCGTTGAACCAACTTTCAAGGACCTTTACAATGTTCCTAAGGTTTAACCCCATCACACTCATAATCTCCACATTCGTGGAAACACACACACACACACATTTCATATCTCAAAACCGTTCCTCTCTCTGCAGATGCACTTTGGGATGAACTGACACGAGTGCGAATGGTCGGCTGCTATTTCAAATTTCCAACTGCTTCTCGCTCTAACTAATACCAATACAATAGCTATACTAAGTTATAAGACGCAAGGGTTGGAAAAAATGTACCCAAATCGAGTGATTTTTATCCTTCACAGAAGCTGATAGCCGAATCCTAAAAATGTCATTTACATAAGGGACCCTGCGTGGAGTGACCAGTTGCAAGTTGCAAGCAGGAACTGCTGCTGATACGTTGGCTGTGGCTCTCCTTCATTTTGACAAGCACAAGAACCATTAGAGTGACAGACAACTGAACAAAAGTAATGTGAGGATAATGATGGCAAAGGGTAAATGAAGTTGAAACTGTAGATGCAGATTCCAAGATTGCAATGAGAATGAGCTACGAGGTATGAGGTGTACAGCAGCAACTCGTCAAACGAAACTGAAACTCACAATGAACGACGACGTAGTGTGATGCAAAATGCACGTGAAAAAAAACCTCCAGCTCATCTTTCGCTTCTCTCTCCCACATGAATATTCATTTCCAATCTCCAAAATAGGCTCACCAAATTGGAGGTAGCCGAGATATTCTTTTCCTTTGAGGAATGTCATTTGTCGTGTCTCCTGGAGAGTGAATTCATCACAAGAAATATCAAATACTACGTAACGTACTGCGTAGTTAGCTCCGAAAGATCTGGAGAAGATGAAAGCCAAGCTCTACACACGGAGACTGGAAATTGATGGAAACTGAAAAATTCTAAAATTAATCTTTCTCAAGGCTCCCTTCAAGGAAACTGGTTAACCTTTTTGTGGAAATTGAAGACCGTGTCTCCAGAGAAGGAAAGAGAATAGAGAAAGGGATAAAAGGACTCGTTCATTCCGCAGATGAGCCTCCATGAATTTACATACTCAAGGTTTCCTTCAGCCAACCACACAACCAGTTGGTTCAAAGTATATTACATTTATGATCATCTTCTTCTTCTTCTGTCATCTCTCGCAGTCCTCACCACTTAAAACTTAAACTGAACCAGAGGTCAAGGTTGCTTTTATTATTACATTAACATTATATATGCCTTCTAATAATCTCTCTCACCCTCTCCGGCCTTAACACTATCAACCCTATTATAAACTTAAACTTCAAAGACCAAATGACTCGTCTAAACTTCCAGTTCCAGTTGTCAAATGCAGCAGACCTTTGGAGACTTGAGCCGATTCACTCACATTGATACTTTTGTTCAACAGCTCACATCCAAACCTCAAAGTCTCCCAAAGTGAATTCAAGGTCTGTGAGAGTGGAGACTTCAGAAGGCGAAGGAGCTTCAAAGGATTTATTTCACAAGGGCTTTATCATTATTATCCCACACGGTCAATTCAATACGAAATGCGACGCAGGGAAAGGAAGATTGGAGATGAGAGAGAGACACACACAGTCAAGAGTAAAAGAAGCGTATTTCCGCCTTTTTGGGTAAATCAAATGTGATTACACGGACAGACTCTCTCATCTCTATTATTGCGATTTATTTATTCATCCGATATTATTCTTATTCATATCAACTAAATTGGTAGGTATGTACTTAAGCACAACCTATTCCATTTTGATTGGAAGACATCTTTTATTATTGGAGTCTGGGATGGAACATGAAAGATTCTTGGACGAATTACCATGTGCAATTTGATTCTGAGAAATAAATGGATGAAGATCATGGATGGTGATCATTTTTATTATCAAAAGGAAGTTTGAGATCATTGACTACATGACAAGCTAATTTGTAAATCGGTTCAATTGCACGAAGGTCTTTAAATTAAATTATATTTCTCTTAAATTCCTCCTTCACACGCAATCATATCAATTGTCAAGATTTTTCTAATCTGACAAATGACTCAGTCAGGCAGGCTGAGTAAGCGTGTGGTAAAAAGTCTAACATACCAAAAGTATTCAGATTAAATAGCAGGCAGACCTTTGAGCTTTGACTCGACGCAAAGTGAACGATTTTTAAATAAATTAAAAGCCCATCGAATACATCTCATTCTCCCCTTAAGCAAGAGACAAGTTCAGATTCAATTCAATTACAAATCCGTCACGTAATTTCCATCTTAACGTGACTGCCAATTGCGGGTGGAGTGTCTGTTTTACTTTGATCCAAAAAATGTCAAGTGAAGAAGTGAGTATGAAGTACGAAGGAGCAGCTATCTCCTATGAGACAATTGAGAAGTGAGTTGCTTTTAAAATTCAACTTCATTCATCCAACATTCAAAAGGGAAGAAATACATTAGGGACCATTATTCACTCGTTTATACGTTTAGTTGTGTGTGGGAAACCCATCCATCTCATTATGTCACTTTTGTTCAACCCCGTCACGAATAAATCGATGCAACTTCCAGTTTACACGACTTTTATTTGTCCCTTCCTTCCCCTCCGCCCTAACCTCTTCTCATCCTTCCTTATTCCTTCCTTCTGCGGACTTTCTCCCTCTCTCCAATCAATTCATCGCTTTCCAATCACCTTTCTTTATTCGACACTCTGCAATTAGTCCATTGACAAGTTTAATCGAAACTCAATTACACGTCTTCCATTCTCCGAGTGTGAGTGAGCAGGCTCAAGTGAAGTATGAATAGAATAGTGTCTTGCAATTAGAAGACTTTAGGAGAGTAGCGTACGTAGCTATTTAATAAATGAGAGTACAGTTCAATATTTACAGTCACAGTGTGCAGTACCTTCGTGTGAATGAAGAGAGAGAGAGAGAGGCAGAGACAAGCTTTAATTGTTCCCATACTTGCCTAACTCTCCGAAAACTCCGAATATTCGGAGAAAAGACCGGAGAGAGAGAGAGAGAGAGGCCGGGAGAGAAAGTTAGTTTGCGAGGAGTGTAATAAATCCTACTAACCATGGATGTAATCCACTAGTCCTTTCTGCCTTGTGAACACTAAATCTACCAAATTGAATTTATTAGATTGAATTCAATTACACACTTTGTCTTCACTTTCTCTCACTTCCCCAATACTTCCAGCATAAGTTAAGTGATGTATCCAAATTGGCTCTTAACTACTTATCTTTACTTACACAATTCCCTCTCTCTCTCTCACTAATACTTCCTTCCTGCTCCAAGTCCAAGTTATATTTTGTTAATAGCTCTTTCACAAAATTAAATCAGCAATCATGGGAAAGTGTTCCAACGAGAGAGAAAGGTAAACGATGAGACCGGGATGGGAGGAAAGTAGCTCCCAACATAAAATGGTGTGAAAGTAAATTGAGACAAATGGTGTGGAGTAGTTGAAGAGGATCTTTTGATATAAAACACTATTTCTCTTGTTCACACGTTCTTTTACTTTTATTGTAAGTAAGCTCATCTTCATCTTCACATAAAAAGTACTACGAATTCTTTCAAGTCATTGAGACTAAATGACGTTAAATGGAAAATGGAACATTGAATACTCACGAATTACGATTAAGATAGTTTAAGAAGAAGAAAGGTGAATTTTACTTTGAACTTTTTACGCCATAAAAATGTCATATGATGTGTTCTACAAGTAAAACTGATTTTCCAAAACTTCTTGCATTATCATTAAGTACTGAAGACTCCAATGAAGTAACTTTCTCCTTACTCAGCTACACAATTTAATTAGCATCGGCATCAGGAGGTTGTGTAGTTACAAGTAGGTAGTGTGTGGGTGGGTGGCTTAGAATTGTTGAGTGAGGAAAGGCATAATTGAAACATAAAGAACTTTGCTAACTCAATTACACCTTCTTCACTTCACACTCTCTTCTTCTTCTTCTTCGAGTAGTTTAAGACAAGCCTTCTCTTCTTGGAGAAGTGTGAAATGCAAAAAGTAAAAAGAGAATTTTTTTTGTAAGATTGTAAGTACACGGTGATTGCTCTACATGGTTTCTTTTAGCCTTTTACATCCAACGAGGCATTTTATTTATTAGAACACATTACACTAACAACTCTATTACACACTGAGTGTGTACGTACCTTCATTTAAATGTTATCTACACTGGATACACTTGCAAAATGTTAGATCCTTTTCTAACTCCTGCAATTATGAATCTATTAATTATCAAATCGCTTTAAATTTATTAGCATTTTAAGTGTGAAGTGACTTAGTTCACAGGATACGAATACGTTAAATGTAAATCAAACGATCCAATTTAAAACCTGAGATATTCTCTTTTGCCGGCTTCGATCTTTCATGCCATGCCACATTCCTATAAATAAATTATTGTTCGTCGTTACACTTGAATTTATTAAAAGTTACATTCTGCAAGTAATAAAAAACACCCTGGTTGCCTACATATCACATCACATCATGAACTTGCCAACACTGAACTACTAACAATAAGCTATGAGTTATTATGACCAATAGAGTTACAACATCTACATTATTCTACATAATCATTTAATCATCAGGACAAAAATAGGCTGAGACTTAAATATTAAATGCAGAAGAAACCATGACCATTCTCCATTCTTAATGAATAATTCATCCTGCATAAATTGTACTGTGAGTTGTATATAAAATACTAATCATTAAAAAATCAAACACACCGTAAAATATGAATTGTACAATTGGCAATCGCCCTTTGGAGCTACCTGGAGCATTTCTATGTGATTTGTATGTTAAACTAAACGTTACTTTGATTGATTTTGTGGCTACCCTGTCTACGAGTTAATTCTCTCCTCTAATCTCTCTTCTACCTTTTTGTTTACTTGCATTAATTTTAGATACAATGTTGAATGTTATGATTTCGAAAGAAATGACACGGTTTATTTTGTTTGCGACTGTTTGGTATAGTTTAGTGGCTTTATTTATGAGCGTATCTGTTGATCTGTTGAATGTGTTTATAGAGAGGAGGAAGCGTCTCTCACTCTTCAATAGGATTTAAACATTGAAGACCTTCAAATTCATCTGTGGATCAATTGGAGATGACGTCCGACTAATAATGAGATCACAGAGCGTTCACACTCTGTAAAGAATATCATTTTTACTCTGCTTGTGTGCTTGTGCTTTTCTACGACGATCTCTCGCCATTTTTTAAGATCTTTTTAAGGAAAGGTGATATGGAAAGAAGAACCCTCCACTGTATATATGTGTGTGTGTATTCGTGTATGTGTGCTTGTGCATTTGAGTGAGTTTGCTCTCTCCATTCGTGCGAAATCCTATTGAGAAGTAAACGAGCTCTAATGGCGAATGTGTGTGTGTGTGTGTGTGTAAAAAGAAAGCTCCCATGGCAGAGTGAACCGATACAACCGAAGTAAACTAGATAGAATTTAACACGTCGCTCTGACTCTATAGAATTCTTCCATACACACACACACACGAACGAACGAACGACCTTGCGTTCATTTATAGAGTCCAAGGATTTCCGTAACTTCATCCACCACCACATCCAATTTGCTCTTTAAGATCGCATCTCTCGTGTGTAACTAACTAACTAACTACCTACTGAACCCACAAGTAAAGTAATGTGCCAATCCACAAAGACCATATTCAACGCATATTAACACTATATACTCTCATTTAATCCTGTCGTCGTGTGGAAACCTGCTCTCGACCTCTTTGAACAATATCGTCTCTCTCTTTATCATCTCTTTATCACTGACTGTGTGTGTAGTTCAAGATTCTCTATGGATTCTATCCACACACAATATTCCTTCCTCTCCTTACTTCTTATTTCGCCCATCTCCTCGGAAATTCCTCGTTTCCCACATTCTTAAATCTCTCCTTCCTCTTCTGCGATGAAACAGATCAATCCTTTCCTTTCCTCGCCTTCCTTTAACTCTTTTATAAAATGTCAACCAACTGGAACTCACTCCCTGTGTGTGTGTAGGTAACCTCGTGAAACATGAACTGTTTGCCGTATCTCAAATCTCAACTCTCAGGGATTTCGAAAATCACATGAAATCTAATCTGGAGAATGTCACAATACACGCATCTTATGATTCATCATACTAACATAACTTATACATTCTCCTTCTTGCTTCCTAATTCCTTCCTTCCTTCCAACTTAATACTTAGCCTCCTTCGAAATTGCCTGAATAAACGCATGGTATCAATTTAATTTCCAAGAAATAAAGCTCTCAGGTATTTTCCCTCGTGCTGCGCGCATCCTACTTTCCTTTCCTTCATGCCATTTTCAGCGCACTAAGTCAGCAAGTATCTATTTCAACAAATTTATTTAATAAGCGTGTGAATATTAACTTCGGTTAAACAAGTTCTCATTTGTATAAAGTTAACGATTATTTGATGCAAGTCATTCGTAAACTCATCTCAAGAATAATGAGGTCTCGATCAAAAAAGGCAATCAAAAGCTGAGGTGGGATGAACCATTAAACCAAAGCTCCAAGTGTTTAAAATTTAGAAAGACTCGCGATCGCGATTTCATCCAATTTCACTCATCAACCCAGATTAGTTCCATGTCATATGATCATCACAAAATGGTTATTGGTATCTCCCCACATTATCTCCAATCTTCACCACCACCACCACCACCGACTGATAATGTAATGCTAACTGTGTATCAATTGATGATAAGTTGTAAGTACTCTCGAGAGGATGTGGAGATAGCTACAAGTGAACATACACGTCCCCAATGATCACTCCGTCCTTATTGATCCCCCAATTTCATTACTAACTAACCTCCGACTATATTTACACACACACACTAAAGGTGTTCACTATCGATCCTTATGATAATAACGATAATAATATGAACTACATTAAACTTAAATTTTAATATGTGTGTGTGCGCCAATGACTCAATACTCAGCACTGCAAAAAAACAATGCAACAATGGAAACCTGATCTTGTCAATCATTATCTGCGTACTGTGTGTGTAAAAGTGTAATTCAATGCGAAAAAAACCACCAATACTAACCAAGCTATAAAAGTGCAGGGAATAAAACCAGCACACACTGCACGTAAACTCTATATAAGGTATACTGTCACTGTACAATTTCAATGTAATAACCACACACACACAGGAATTTCAATGTGATAAAACTAAACCCCAAGTTTTACCAGTTCACCACGAACCACAGAAGATTTTCGATTGGCTGGCAGATAAATGCATTACACGTGAATATGATACAAAGTTAGAAGAAGACGAATGGATGGATAACATTGGTGCATGTGTGTGTGTGTGTGTTTTGGTTGTGCAGGCACTCGCAGAATAAATCCATACGCAAAAGGAAGGGAAATTTATCATGCAATCATCATTATAGTTCATTTACTATATATGCTTTTGCCTATAGAGAAAAAAATCCACTTTTAACTTGTTCTAACCAGTTTCTATGATTAATGTATACGAACTTACATAGGCAAGCCACACTGCACTGCCACACACACAAAAAGTTTATAACACTTTTAACTCAATTATTGCACACACAGAATAAAAATGATAGCACACGGTGGATAGCTTATTATCCTCAATAGTCAATACTTCTTTTAAACACACACTAACGAACTAATACAATGAGAGAGAGATACAACAACACATCTTCAAATAAAAGTTAAAATACAAAAGATGCAGTCAGGAGAGAAGCAGTGGACGTGCCAAATAAACGGAGATTAGAAGAAGAGCATGAGAATAAAAGGCTTATAAAAGAAGTTATAAAGAGTTTTAACAAAAAATGTTTACTATTTCACGGTGAAATTAAATACAAGAGTTTGGGGAGCAAGTGAACTGATGACTGTGAGCAATGGTAAAAAGATAAGTTTGTGTGGATAGGAGCATTCTCAATCTGATTGTAAGAAGTTAAGTATACATATAAAAGAAGAAGAAGAAGCAGATCTTCTGACGCCACTTAAATGCGTTTGAATCTTCTTCTCCATTTATTTACATTACATAATAATGAGGCTGCAAAAGGTAAATTGTGAATTGTATATAATGAGAAAGAAGAAGCTCCTGCAGTGAGTGTAGGGTAGGTTGGTGCATGGCGAAATGTAAAAAAGCACACACACTCACACGCAATAAGCCTATCATGATTGAAAATAGTAGTTAGTAGTTAGTAGTTAAAGTTGGAGTAAACAACGTAGTAGAGTAGAACACATTGTATGAATGAAGAGCTTTGATACACACACACACACAATCGACAATCATACACATATGATATTATAGCCGAGTTTGGCTTTGGGTTTCCTTGAAGAAGCCTTTAATTCATATTTTAGTATATACTTTTAGTTTTTGCAGTTGGTTCTGGTTCTGGTGGCACTTATTACTTTATTAGATGACGCAATCCCACATCCCATTCCTTCCCACCACACGGGACTTTACTTTAGACTGAGTCTTGTGGCAGTAATTAACTTCCCACTTTTGACACTGATGTATATAGATTAGCAAGAGAGGAATATATAAAGTGTGTGTGTATATATATTCTGTTCGATAACACATGGATGGAACCATCATGGAATAATGAAGAGCAGCAAGCCAAATTAAAAGAGACAATAAGTTTGGATGATAGTCAGGATGAATCTCTGTGGTTTATATTTAGTCTGTGCGACCTTTGCGCACGTGTAAATGACTAAAAATCATTCTGTTTTGTTTGTAAGACAGACAATCACATTGTGTCCTGCACACAGAATATTCTTTGTACTTTCCTCATTCTGTTTAATTGAACTTGATTGAACGAATATTAATTAGGTAGGTAGGTATGTGCACAGGTGCGTGGATTATTGGAAGCTCTCTAGAAATAGTTTTACTATTCACACCCATTCACGCAATCTTGTGTATGTGTGTGAGTATGCGTCGCATTTGAATATCATATATGTATTTCATTTCTATATTGGAAGCAAAAGAGGTTTAACTTTATTGATTGTAAACGTACTTAAACTGTATCATTGCCTATTGATTCCCTTTCCTCTAAACTATAGACCTAACATTGACGTTTCATTCACCGCCGTACAATTAACAATGGCTTATTGGAAGTGAATTCCACAGTTGAACTTGAAGGTCTTTGGTCTATTGAAATGCTGCACACAAGTCACAAGCGCTGACATTTCCATCAAGAGTTGAATATCGATTGGAACTCAATTCTCTCTGCTCTTCAATCATACTTATTCAATTCAATTCAAAATTCCAAGTGCAGCATACTTCAAACTTCAAACTTCAAAACTTCTACTCCTACAATACGAATTACTGATTGACAATTGAATGCTAAGGTTTCTGCAACGCTGTACTTGCAACTTGTACGCGTATTTTTACACTCGCACTGTGTATCACTCCCGTTTCCGAACAGGGCCAAGAACAAACTCGCGTTCCGCTGAATGATGAATGAATAAAAGAGCCCGATCATCCCCAAGGGTATTGCAGCATACTTAAAAACTCATTAACAACTAACAATGCTCGAAAATACGAAACCAATTGAAGTGTACAGCGTTATCCCAACACCCACACTCTATCAATAATAATATGCAGTAATGCAGTCTCTAGTGTAAGTAACGCAATAACAACGCGACTTTTATAGGAGTAACAAGTAACAATGCCTGCCGAATTAATTAAATGATCAATTGTGTTTTGACTATAGATTAACTCTGCATACACATCTCTGTATGCATTTTCACGTTCTGCTCTGCAGAATACCAAACAGTTATTAAGTAGGTCTCACATGCGACTAACTTGAACTTCACTTGACGTGCCACGATACGACGGACATGCAGCTCAGGACTTCAGGACTTCAGGAGAGCAGTAGTAATAAAATATTAACAATGTGATTGCTGAGTTTAACTCAATCGAATACACAAAAGCGTGTATATATATTTATAAGGACAGTCCTATGCGTTTCTCTCGGGTAAATTGGTTACGAGTTACGACGCATGCAAAGGAATAATATTCATGATTCTGATAAAATTCACAGGGTTTTCCTTTCAAATGGGAACTCCACTGGGAACTCGCATTCTCGAGTGTGCAAAGTGTAAAGAGATTATCTCCTGATTTGAATACACTTGCAGAGTTAGTTCCACGGAAGAAAGTGACTCAGCAAAAGTTCCCGAGATTATTATTATTGTAATTATTTTTTATGCACTCTTGCAATTATGAGTTTCTTCAAAATACCAAAATGGAATTGGCGATGCATCGCAAGTGATGAGAGGAGGATTTTAAAACGGGTAAAAAATAAAAGCAAAAAATAAAAAACTTATCGTGCAAAAATCCTCCAATGCACAAAAACTATAAGCCATGCAGTACCGGTGAGTATAAATATATTGTATTAGTGACTGCAGGAGTTTAGCCCAGCGTGATATCACAATTTAAAGCATGAATCTTATTGTTGTGGTGTATCATTGTAACTTGTAACATCGTAGCAGCGTTCCATCTGAACACTCACGCATGGAGAGGAATGCACTGAACGAAAGTAACTCTCGTTAGTAATTCCACACAAGGACATTTAAGGTAACGAGAAAAAAAGGTGTTATTGTGCGAAAAGTCCTTCGTGCAAAATCCTACCTGGCTTCTGTACGCGATCTCTTACGTTGTACGTACATTCGTCCATACTTAGTGTGATAATCTTTTATTGCAGCCCGATCATTAACTTCGCGAAGAAGAATGATATATGCAATATACGAATAAGTATACTATATATTAAAGTATAGAATGAGTTGGCTCTAATAAAAGTAATCTAGAAGTGAATGAGTTGATAGATGGGAACTTCTGACTGTTGGGGACTTTTATTGCCTCTAAAAATACCTATACACAGAGATACACGGAATATACAACACACGGACAGGTAGGATGTAGTTATAGGTAGATGGAATTTGCGTGAGATGAAGCTTTACTTAACGTGGATTCGTTAAGCAGTAAGCATTTGGCTATACGCTTTTTAGGATGTTGACGACCCCGACCTTGCCAAACTTACCTATACTAAAAGTATACACACACACACAATTTCCTTTCCCCACCACAAAGCAAAGGGCTGTGCGATGTACGAATAACAACTTCTTCTTTCTATCTCTTTCTTACTTAAGTCTTTCCTTGAACACGCGGCTTGTTTCCTTCCCTCACAATTTGTGTACACACTTATCGATCTATTAACACGCTGGTGATGTCATTTCGATGCAACCAGTAACGCCAGTGGTCGCGCTCTTTAATTTCATGGTGAGTTGGTCGTACGTTGGTGACTGCGAGGATGCAGAAGTAGCCTCAAAAGCCCTCAAGCAACAAAAAAATTTCATTCAACTGTGGTTTACTATTTATCTTTAATGGAATTCTAAGGTCTGAATTGCTCATGGGAATTTTACACAGCCACAAGAACTCCTCAATCCTTCGTTATTTTTCTTTCGTTTCATTGACACCTGACGCGTTAAGTCTTTTCCTTCCTTTGAGTCACAACAATTAACGCAGGTGATGACAAAACAGAGAGGAAGTAAATTTTAAGCGTGTTTTTTTCTGCAGTAATCGCCAAAAGAAAGTACAGTCCACGTTCTATCGTAGGTGGAAAGTATGGAGAGAAGTGATGTCACAACCTTAAGGTGTTGGGAAAGACTCCACACGGGTCTCATTCTCTGCTCCCTTTCATAATTTATATAACTCTTCCATTATTGCACAATCACATGTATAGTAAACCGAGACCAACTTCTGGAGTTCTTTTTTACTCCAACTTATCATAAAGATCACGATTTTCTTATTCAACTACAATGGAGACAAATCAATAATCCAAGAACGAGCGATTTCCTAATCATTTACCTCTCTCAGCTTTGCCAAATGAAAGTGAGAACTCAACTCAAAATGAAAGCGAGAACCTTTTTTCTAGGAATTCCAGAACTCACTTGTTATTTTTTCAATTTCATGGGCACCCTCCTGGGAATCCTTCCATTCCCGATACAAATTCTACATTATAATTAAGTGATTTTATGTGATAAAAAATCTCCTGCGTACATCCAGAAAAAAACTTAATGTACTTTGTAACCTCGTTTAATTATTAAGCGAACAATAATTAGTTCAGTAGGATCAAGAGAGTCAAGCTCACACGTGTACACTTCATTTCTCATGATGCATGAGAAAATTCATCTCTCAATAGAAAACTTAAAAAACAAAATTTGGAAAACTCTCACACAATCTTGTCAGAACTGACTAATAATCCATCCACCCATTCTTTATCTCACTGTTAACTTGTTGTCTTTGTTATTTGGCCATGTGCGTTAAATTGCAAATAATCATGTCTTACAATTCTTACATACATGTTTTGCCAATTATAATTAGCAATTTCAAACTATAATTATAATTTAGGTTCCTGCTGGTATTACTGGAAATTAAAATTGTGGATGAGTGCGTAGTAAGATGAAAAAATGGTTGTAAAGCGTACAAAAAAATCGACCTAGATTTTAAGATATAGGGGCGACAGGAGTAGAGTACAAGAGTACAACTTACTTACGACACAAACGAGTGTGTTGTAAGTCAAAACTAATTTAATGTTGAGACTTCAATCAAAATCAAAGGACTCATTTAATGTGATAAAGTTGATATTTGATATTGATGCGATATCAAATCAAGTCTCCTTTTACTTTCGCTCCGTGTCATATGGTACACACAGAGAGTACAGACTAATTATCTCCTTGAATATATTCATAATTTCCCTACTTTGTGATTCAGTCTTTTAGAAGTAACTGCCAGTTCAGCGAACGAAGCATCGATGAGACAACTTTATTATTTGCAATCAAAAAAGTTACCATCTTTTCTCCTCTAGGCGAAGACAAATATTGGCTACACACACACACACAATTTATATGAAGTATGAAGGATCTCTAGAGGGACAAGTTGAAGCTCACTTAATTACAAAACTCATTTTCCTTTCCATCATCTCAAGTCTCAAGAATATAATTAGACGTCTTTACACTCAGATTACAGTTATTTGTTAGTTGGAGCTCAACCCAACACAAATATGTGTCTATTAAATAACACAGGCCCATCAGAGTGAGATGTTCAAAGATTCAAAGATTCAAAGGTGCGTACACACATGCAAATGCAAATAGAGACCACAGTGTCAGTCAACATTTATTCTTTAATTACCAAGTCATACGAGGAGATGAATCTTGAGTATGTGTGTGTGTGTGTGTACCTCACCACTTACTTACTTATCTCCAATACATTATTGGCATTCTCTTCTTAAACAGAGAGCTGCACTCAGCGAATATTAAATGAACAGCTTGATCATCATCTCCCTAAGCTCTAAGCTGTGTGTGTGCCTGTGTAAATAATATGGAAGTTGCATTCTTGTTCTTCTCGTCATTTAGCGAAAGGATAATCCATCGAGAATCAACGATTCAAGTTGCATGCACTCATTATCAACCTATCAACCTATCAACTATCACAAGTAGAGATCATTGAGGTCAAAGAACAAGAAGTTGTGTTACTAATCTCCCAGTTGAATTGTCAGATAATCAGAGCACCCGTAATCTCCACGTTTGTTCGTTCAGAGGGCATCGATTCACCCTTTCCAACAGCCTCCTACAATATGTTACTATGCGGTTTCAAGAACTATTGAACCATTTAACGACACAGAGAGAGAGTGTCCATGTGTGTGTGTGTGTGTGTGTGTGTGTGTAAAGTAATCAGTCAGTTTTGATTAAGGCGTAGCCAATAGTCCATCCCTTCTTATCATCATTCATGGAGAGAGTCGTTTATCACTTAATCGTTTTACATATGGGTGGATGTAACTACCAACCATCCAACTCATTTGATCATCCTCAGCACAACCAACATTATTATTATTCTTTACAGTTCCATTTAACATTTATTTAATGTTTAATGTTCTTCAATTGGCAGTCACAAACACACACGAAAGAAGTGTGATAATTTATGATGATTTGGAAATACTTCTTCTAAGCTTCTTCTCTTCTAACTTCACGTAGATTCCTACAACCAGGTTACCAGTTGCATCCTTCCATCCATCAAACAGCAGCCGTGTCCTTATGAGTTAAATGGAAAAGTTATTCCAAATTCCATATGGCACACAGAGACACACACAAAAGGTGAAATTAAATCAGCCAGAAGTTTAATATTACCATTCCTCTGTCCTCCAGGACTGCAAAACTTATTGAGGATTTAAGTGGCAATTATTATTCTTAATATTGACTGTCGAGTGTCGAGTCAAAGTCTCTAATAAGTATTTCCATATTCTACGTAATGATCAATTGCCCCACATGTAAAATGAATGTAAAAAACTCTTCTAACTAACTAACCTATGTAATACGCATGCTTAAAATGATAAAATCTGTGGAGGTGTTAATTCCAGACGCGGATGTTCTGTCATTCTTCCATAATGTACAATAGTACCAAAATAGTAAACTACAAAATAACTCATAAGATTATTTATGAGTCAGCAGCAGCAGCAAGAACAGCAGCAGAGTTGTCTGCATCACCAATAGTCAATGGCAGCATACGGATTTTTTATATCATCAGTCTCCTTTCTTCATCTCCTCAACTTTTATGGAAAAACACACGGATTAAATTTTATCATTGCGAATCTAAATTCGCAATTGGAAAAAAATCATTGCTCGATTCCATTGCAATGTGAATGTGATGAATCGTATTTGCTAGAAATCATGAGAAGAACGAGTGAGCTTTGTGCAAAATCCTTTTTTGCATTCGTTCAGCTTTACATTCAACTTTAAGGTGAAACTTGCGAAAAAAAGAGTTCCAGTATTCAATAAATTGCGGGTACACTGTGTGCAGTAAAGTAACTGAAGTTAGTTACTGTTGACTGTGTACACTGTATACTACCTAGTGTATAGTGTGTGTAGGTTAGGAAGTAAGGAATAAAAAATTAGCATGCCGAGATTCTTCTATTCTGCGTAACGAAAGAAGGCCTATCAGCATCTCCAATCTTTTGACTCTCTTAACTCTCTCGAAGTATAATTTCTTATTTCTTTCGTCTCCATCCATCCATCCATCCATCCATCCTTCCATCCTTCGCAGCATCCCAACATTCAAAGACTTTGAACACTCACTTAGCACGTGAGACTCAACTGGAATTGAAGTTCCAACTTACAGGTTACACTTTTTCTTCTTACTCCTTCCCTTTTGTCCTTCGTCCAATTTACATTTCTTCCTCTTCTTCT
>JAQGBV010001338.1:0-16283 GCA_034698685.1 Isotomurus pseudopalustris
CAATATCTCTATGGATTTCTCACTTGGTTACTTTTCCATCTCGACTTTTGGTTACTTTTAATTCCCATTTGGACTTTCTTCGCAAGAAAGACTGCGAGGAAAGTTCGCTTTCCTTTTAATTCCAGTCAGCAGAATCATAAGTCACTCTTCTGGTGGTACAGCGCTATCTACAGCAAAACTACCCGCTACTTATTACTTTACTACACTATCATCTCTCCTCCAGTCTACACAACAGTCTTGTTTTGGAAGGTAGTTTGGCTTGTTTCCTGGTTTTAGATTCGGACTTTGATTTCCACAGAAGCATAACCAAGCGGGTAACCAACCACTTCTTAGCCACCCTATTCATTACCCTAGATAATTATTGCGGCGCAGGCAAGTGAAACCGACTTTACAAAGAGAAACTCCAAAGAGAAATCTAAATGAAAGCAACTTGTGTTAATTTATTTAATTTTCTTTCACTCCACCCTACCAAACCAAAGCTTTTTTAAAAACATCTCGTGCACACAAATCGCAATATCAGTGTACCACATAATTCTATTTCCCTCCCGAGCCCTTCCTCCTATGTGTCCTGTGCTCACTTTTACTACAGTAAAAGGAAATATAATGAACAAGGCCAACCTTTAAAGTATTTACTCTCTACCTTTCTCCTTTTAAGCCTATGCACTCAACTGTGTTCCAGCCAACTCTCCTCAACCGCACTAATTGTCCCTGTGTCTGTAAATTGGTTCTGAGATAATGAACGAGACATATAATTACAAACGAATGCACCTTCGATACGAAACTTCGCGCAAGAGGTTAATATGCCACCAACATCCACATCATTCAGATTAGTTCAGTTCACTTAATATTTATTCAATTTCCTGGCACTTCCCCAGATCGATAGTTCAAATCAAAAGTTGCTTTCTCCAAATATTCTCTTGTACTTTTGTGTTTCGCTTACTCTCTGTAAAGTAAAGTGTACGCAATGTCTACTCATACAAACTCACAAACACTCTTCCGTGATTCAGTCTCACCACCTCTCTCACTTTGCCTCCAGTCACCCAAATCATCAGATCAATCAATTTATAGCCAGAAACTTTCCTCCAAGCTGCCAAAAGCCTCGTGCCGACTCAGCACATTTATGTGTAGCAACTTTAGCGTAAAAAAACAAAAACGAAAAGTATCTTAGTATCTTCAATCCCTGCTAACACATCGAATACTCGTTGGGAAAGTCATTCACCTTCCAATGGAAAGATTTCTACCATTTCCTAGAAACTACACGTGCTTTAGTAGACTTCCGTCCAATAAACTGCTCTGATACCTTTCAATTTAATTCATTAGGTAGTAGTTTAGCTAGCAGCTCTTTCTATTGCAGTGAATAATACGAGTGGCAACGAATACAATACCAAATCCAAATGATCGTTGACTTGAAATTGAAATCCTTTAGAAATCCTAAGTTCCTCATGCATTCAAAAATTGTCAAACATGGGCCAGTCGATCGGCTGTACAACAGAAAGGGTAACCCATGGGTAACCACACAAGACATTCCAAGTAATTATATGATTCCCCAAAAACACAACTATACATCACATAGAGATCCGTGGTTTACTATGAATGAATTCACTAGAAAATGAAAACACTTGCCATCGCATCGTAGTAATCATTCTGAGAAGGGTTTTGTATTTATATAGCGAGAGTAGAGGTCGGAAATAACAGTGAAGGGTTCAAATGATTGATTCCCTTGTTTTGTTAACAAACAACCATACATTCCATCGATTCTCTTACCATCGCCATTCAGGGTTACGTTACATATTGTTATATAATGAAAACAACTCGAAGGGAACGAACGATGAAGGTCTCTCTTTGAGACGAATGGGGAAGTTCGGCTGCACACACACACACACACACAGCACACAAACTGGAGGCTGACTCTAACACTGACATTGACATATGCGGGAAGCATTATTCCTCTGCCCTAATGAGGCGTGCATGACACAGGTCAATAAAAGACATACATTCAATTCCATCACTATTGTTGTGGCCTTCATTCACACATTTATCCATTCCGGATTAAACTTCCTTTTATCGCGTCACACAATCGCGGATATTGTTATTTAATCACCAGGCTCGATGTGCAGTAGAATACAAATCCCATAAAGTGCGTACTGATTGACAGATACGCTCACCTATAACACTTATACTTTTATTCTTAAGTCTAGGCAGTTAGGCACGGTATTTCCTCGTTACATCAAATTTTGATAAATGCTTTTACTTGCTTCTTTCTTCCCATCATGCATAGTGTGTGTCTACAATAAGCTCTTCCTTTTCCGTTTAGTCTAGACTTCTAGGCAATTATTGTGTGCTTCTTGATTATGAATGGGAATCTTCGTGGAATGTTGTCCCATTCTGCAACACAGAGTGGCTTTTAGCAGCTGCACTTTGTGTTGCAATGTATTGAGTTTGTTGTGTACAATACTTCAAATTCAGTATAAAGCTCTTACAACTTAATACTCATGGTCACTCCGTTTCCCTTTGTGTTGTGGTTTACTTTTGGAGGAAAGGTCAAGTAGCCTTTTGTTACATATTGTGCTTGACTGCTAATATTCTTCTTCCTTACGGTCCGACACAAAATGCAATCGATTTCGCGAACGTGTATTGTGGCACAGTTCACTGAGGATTTTTTGCAGAGTAATACTGAGTACTAGTTGCAATGGTCAAAGAAGAGACGATGGTTATTTATATACCAAAGCACAATACCATATCGAGTAGAATAATACGCAACGTAGGAGAAAGCATCGATGGGGAAAGTCATACCTAGAAATGCCACAAAAATAATACCATGACTGAAGCGTGAATTACACAGCAGCAATCGTCCGTGTAGAACTGAAGGTAATATAAGAAACTCTCCCTCATTCTGTGAGACAATAAGGTAGCTTAGATGAAGGAAAGATCGGCACTCAATAAAAATGAAAGGATGGACGTAATTCGTTGAGCACATTAATGAAAATCTCTCGACCACGAAAGGGCTACGTAATACCGTATACCACCCAGATGAAAGTGGTGGTATGCTGTTACTGCTTTTCTAGAAAGTCCGCTGCTTGCTGTACTGTAGGAAGAAGTAAAGGAAAGAGAGAGAGAGAGAGCGAGTTCGTGAAAGAATAAAAAATGATTTATGATTTACTCGTTCTTCGTCTCTCCTCACTCTTCTGTCTTGTGTCTTAGAGTAGAAAAGTTGCTGAAACTAAAGGAAAAGAATGGTAAAGGGGAAGAAATTGTCTAAGTTTCTTCTTTACAGAAAGACGAAGGAAATGAAATGAATGGAAGTGAAAATAATGAAGAAGAAAGAGAGAATAGCTCGTCGAGCTAAAAGAGAAATGGATGGACTTCATGAATACCTTAAAAACCGAGTGGTTTTTCCCTTTTTTCTTACACCACACGGTGAAGTAGCAAGAGGGGGAGGATATCCGATTTGACAAATGATTTAATTAGATACTATCCTTCTAACACCCTTTATTATATTCTTTTGCATCCAAAACCTATACTACCACGAACATTAATACTTTCTCTTCAGGAAGTCATGGTTGGTAGGTAGGTCGATTGGTTCTTCGTAATAATAATATAATGATGATGATGAAGCAAAGGAAACTTCGTGAAGAATTGGTGGCGACTACGCAGTACGCACAAATTACCACATTCACGTAGGACAAATTCAGCAGTCAAGATTTTCACGGTAACAGTCAGGGAGATGGTAGAGTTTCATTTTTTAAATCAGTGAGAAAAATTACCTACCTACCTACGGTATAATGAACAGAACGGGATTGCTTCGGCCCATTAAATTGTTCAAGAGTTGCCCCAGTGAGTTATGTATCGACTGAGAGAATGGGAGTAAGGCTTGCGTTCAGTAATGGATACGAAGTGACATTTCAAATGTTTTCCATCTTGATGTCCTACCTCGATCTCCTACTTGCGTGGTGAAAGAGGAGAAAGCATTGCCTGGGGAATCAACGGTAATAGTCATCTCATTACATTCTTCAACCTACCTTTCCAGACAGTAAAGCTGACTTTTTGAACTTTAGAACGATCTTTAGACTGTCTTTGAAAAAGCGCATAGGTATTTTATAAAGCACCAGTGAACCCAGCCTTGAAGCAGAACAATAACTTGCACGAATAGTCAAAGAGCACGAGAGAAAACGAAAGATTCAGACCAGAGGTTATCAGATGTCAGGGAATCGGCAAAATTCTATTAACTCCAGTTCACAGATATAAACAACGCTGTGCACTGTGTAATAAATTATTTAACACAATATGGAATACTTGCAACTTGCAAGGCTCAGATTTTTGGCAGTAGTGGTAGTGGTCAGTCAACCATTTTATTACCACAGGTCTAAAAAAGCAAGGCCAAAGTGTACTTATGAACGTGATTCTAAAAAAATCCATTGAGACATTTTTATTTCCCAGTTCATTAATTAATTAACCCAATGGAAGGAATGTCTACTGTGCACAAGGGAAACAAGGACAAGAACCCTTCGTGAAAGATTGAAAGTTGAGAGTACAACACCTACTCACATTGCCTTCATTCTTTGCCCATTCTTCTGGGATCACTGGTAGACTGGCGGTGGTTTAGTTAAAGGAGAAAATCCTTTTACTCTCTCAAAGTGAATTTTCCTCCTTCCAATCTTTTGAAAAGTCAGAAAAGAAGCTTTCTATTTCACATTTTAAGGATCATTAGTTACTCTGTGATTGAATAGGCTGCCATCAACCGACAGTCATCATTATATTTCATCCTCATCTTTAGTCAGAACCCCGGCTTTACTCAAAGATTTGTCACCTCTATATGTTCTTTCACAAAAAATGTCGCTACTGTCATCCCTCCCAGTAACTGCTTACACATACATATGGATACACTCTAATCGATCGAGAATACACGAGAAGCTGAACAGCCTCTTCAAAAAGATTATTCGTTTCTGTTTTGTTTATAGAAGCAATCAAGTTTCCAAATCCTGTTCAGAATCAATACTAATGAGAATACTTGAAACTCTTCTGCAGTTACCTAAAATAAAATCACTCCTACAACGTACTTGTGAAACAAACACTTCAACAGATGAATATTTATTTAAGTAATAGCAACTGCGTACTTTGGAATACAGTTGATTAATCCAGTTTCACAACTTCTTTTCAACCAGCTTCTCATATTAATCTGCTGTTTAAATTTAAAAATATGTGTTAAAGAGATAAGTCAAGCAACGAATCGAATTGAGACATTTGTTGATGGCTGGCTTATATTTTGTACTTAATATTTCTAGGTTTTATATTTGATTCATTAATTCACTTCCTGCGTGCATATGAGACGACGAAGTCATTTCGGTCTTTACAATATCATCCCATTCTTTAGTTGTTTTCCGTAGAATCGAAGAGAGATTGAATGACTCCACGTCCTAATCTCCTTGCCTCATCACGAGTTTCCCCTTCATAAGGATCAAGTAAATCAATCATTCTTTAATAAAGTTTTGCTAGTTTGTGCTTGAAATACTGATGAGAGTGTGAGACGCAAAGGCTTGAGGAAGGATTGTGTGAAGAGCCTCTTCACTCCGAACTAAATGAGTCGAATGATTTCTCATATTTCTCTAGTCAAATACCAAAACTATCATCATCATCACCATCCACCTCTTCATCATCAACGTTGCGTGTCTCAGGCTGAACTTTAGGTTCTTCGGAAATCTGCACCCCTTCTTACGATTAGTTAGGACGAGAAACCTCTCTCTCTGCAGAATTTGGGTGGTTTAACCTTACGAGGTAGTAGATGACTGGGAGTTGCTTAGCTGACTGGGTGTTTTGACAAGGATTATAATTAATAACTGTTAATAATCAGGATCTAATTGTGAAGTTTTGAGAAAACGCCTCATTTGCACAAGAGACGTGCCATGACGTGAGGAGGCTTTACTCAATCTTAACTCTCAAACAAGCTTTTCTTGATCTTCCTCTTGAGAAGTTGGCCTCTCCAGCTCTCTCGTCGCTACCCAGCGTCGAAACTGAATATAAACTATTTCAAAAGGTTTAATGTGTACCCTCTCCCTTAGCCTTCCACATGTTAAATCTACCAAACTTCTTTACTCTCTCCTCCATCATTTATATTCACTTTCTGAAGAGCAAAAATGAACGCCATATACCAACAGAGAGCTCATCTCTTTCAGAGTCTCCTTCTGTCGCACTCGCTCTTCTTCTCTCTACACGCTAAACGAGGATACTTTTGTGCTATTTGATTTTGATATTGAGACATTACATCACATCTCTCCCAGAGTATGCGAAGACATTGCGGCCTTTGAGCAAAATGACATCCATACTAGAAGCTGTTAGCCAATATATAACCAAAAGGAATAAAAGGAGAGGAAGATTTCTTTCTTGTGTAACAGAAAAGAGAAGGAAAAAGTTTAAGTTGACTTCTCCTCATCTTGAGACTTTTCAAGTCTTGACAGAGGATAATGAATCGATTTGTATTCAAAGATTGAGAGTGCAGGATAGATTGCCCCGATTGGCCATTTATAATGAACGACGTAAACTTTGAGTCTCGAATAAAAATGATGAATTGAAGGCTACTCCTTGAATTTTTAAAAGGCTCAATTTCCCAACGAATACATATGATTTCATTTACTTCTTTCTTCACACAAATTCAGCAATCTTCTTATGTAACTGAGGCTTTACGTTTTTCTTCCTATGACCCATTTTACTTTCACAGCATCCGTGAATCTCGGAACTATTGACTAAACTATTTATATGAATTTGCAGCTTTCACCTATTCCATTAAATACCTTTTAAGACAGTGAGGATAAATAGATGTGGTTTTACATTATGTCATACGAAGAAAACTGCATTGGAAATTGGGGCAAGTTACTAAAATTTTCACTCTCCGCTCTTTATTAATATTCTGAATAAAATTTTGAAAATCCGTATTTCAATTCATTATAGTCCTGCAAAACTACACGCAAGGCCTAGGTCTCAATTATCGTATTGTTGACACAGCGTAAAATCTGCTTTCCCCAAGGACTGGAATTAATCCCTTGAATGTCACAACTTTGATCATATTTCGCAAGATTTGAACATATTGACACAACACATATAGGTCTCAAGTAGTGTGGTTTTTCTCGAATTCGTTAAGCCCAGAAGATTGATTACGTTTTACCTTAGAGATCCAGACGAGATAAGAGAGGTAGAAAAATTATACAAAGCCTGGAGAAATACAGAGAGGATGATATTTGTATGTGATATAGACTCTGTAGTAAACACTCAAAGGTAAATAATAATAACCAGGAGTATAACTACATTACGGAAGACGAAGGAAAATCCATTAATCCTATCAAACGATTCATACAGAGGAAAGTTTTTGAGGGAAAGTTGAGAGGAATAAATCCTAATAACGAACTGAGGTTCGTTAAGATTAAGTGGAAGAGGAGTTCACAAAAGAAAGAGAAAGCAGAGGAACTCTTCCAGTTCTAACATCATCGTCACCTTTCCTCCACAACTGCTGCTACGTCACACACATGTAATACCTTTCCCTTACTTACTCAACTGCCAAGTCAGTTTCTCTCCTGAGATAATGTCACAACGTTCCAACAAAACTTTCATGCCAATTGACATACGTCTGTCAGTAGGGAGGTAAATCTCAGAACTATTGGACAATACAAGAGAGGATAGCCTGTGCCTTTCTCCTCAAACTCTAACCTGATCAATGTCAAATGACTCATAAGAAAGTAGACGCTTCACTCGATGTAGTCGTTTATCTAATAAAAAAAGTCGGTTCGTTGTTCTCGTCGCTCCAATTTTAGATATATACGTAAGTCATGTCCTGTAAATGTACCTAAAGAAATGTGTGAGAGATCAGACTGTTTACAGCCCAAATATCGTGTTTGCTTTACCTAACGAGGGAATTTTATTGTATAAGTAACTTTCTCTGTTTCTACCTAACATTTTTGCAAGGTTGCGAATTACACAGGTTTGTTCTACTTTTCCCCTAGTTTCCTTCCAGAGGGAAATTGGAGTAGTGGGGAGAAAGTGGAAAGAAAGTATGTAAAGGTATAAGTGCATTCTGGACGAATACGTCCTTAAGGTATACTTACAACTGTTGGCACATATGCATATAAGGTGGATTCAATCTTACTCTCTTCAAATGGCCATTTCTGAGAAAGTTGCACAAGACCACTGGAGGCAGGAGATGAATTTTTTAGGCGAAGCCCTTCACACTCATTCATCTCAAAAACCCTCGTAAAAACATTTGAATCGCATTAATCAAAAGTAAAGACTAGGTCGCATAAGGAACAGAGCTTGTTGGAGGTTTTTACCGGAGAGAAAGCACTTCATCAGTATCGAAGGCGGATGATGGCGGATCGAAGGAGACCTTATTATATTGGCATGCCTCCAATTTCAACCACTTCTGAAAAAAATCTATTACGAAGGAAATCAAAAGTCTCTCTACTCTATTTCATATATACACATACCTTATATACCTATGTGTGTGTACCATATGACTTCACCTCCTTCTACATCAAAGTCGACAAAATTTCCAGCAATAAACTTCAGAAGTGAAAAACTTGTTTCTCCTCTGACAATGAGACAAATACGGCAGTCACCATTAGACGTGCTTCCATCCATTGAAAACTACAAAGTTCATTTTCTGGCTGAAAGAAGCCCTCCTTGCTTTACTGGCACGTCCCTCCCAAGTCATAACTCCGGTCGAGGTGAACAACAAAAGAAAGGGAAATGTCACAAAATAAAACTTACGATTGCGATGTGAGAGAGGAGAGACTATTGAGGAACGAGGTCTCACCAACCTGTTTAATATTAGAGGCACATTCACCAATAGCCTCTCCTCCATCGCACCGACCACAAATTCTTTATCCATCTCTCCGCGTCCTGAGTCCTTCCTACACTCTCCTCTGCTGTACGTGGAGCCCCACAAACACAAAATATTGGCGGAATGTTCGTCTCGTTCGCAATATTCGTGAGATTCTCCAACAACTTGATCTGGGTCGGGTCACTGCTTCGCATGGAAAAGCTTTCTCCTCGTACTTTAGGAGGAGAGGACCTTCTTCCTCCAAGAACATCAAGAACTCCCCAACATATCCAAGGATAACCATTCCTACCAGACGAGTTCATCATACAAATGACAGTCATCCACAGATCCAAATGTTCAACCGACCGGAAAATCGCAAAGACCGAAATGCATTAGGTCACAAATAATACCGCAAAATGGTATCGAATTGCTCTTACACACAACACCACTCACACACAAGCAGAAACCGAATCTACTCAACTTGCTCTAAACAAGAAAGTTCACCTTTTTGCGAGTAAAAATATCTGGATACTTCAACATGTAGGCCAATTATCGTGCCCACGCAAAAATATTTTGTGTACAGTATCAAAAGAAATCTGATAGGATCAGTAAATGAATAGAATGTGATATGGTAGTTACTCCATTCTGATTCCTATTTGCCTTTTGGTATCGTTTGCAAATCACAAAGCAAGATGCATGTTAGATTGCAAGATAAACAATGAGATATCGATTTCATACGAGTATGTAAATACACAAGCATAAATTGTTTTGAGTAAAGAAATCGGGACATGACGGAAACGTAGTATCGTAGGAAGAGATGAATGAAACTGGGCGACCTCTTTAAACTGATTACTATCTTTCAATAACAACAAACCCACGACAGAAGAAAGTGAAGGAGGATTAAAGAATAAATTGGTTTCTGATCTGTGACCACCTGTCCTTAATGTTACAGAGTTGGAATAAAATACAAATACAAGGCGTATGTGCGTACGCCATACATAAGGTCAAAAAATACGCTTTTTTGAAGAAGCGAATTTGAAATTTTTATCAAAAGAAAAGAAGAACAACAGGAAAACAAGTTGAAGAACAAGATATAACTTAGCGTGATGTACTTGAACAATATGTGTATTAGAATAATATCTGAAGAAGGAACAGCTTGGGCACGTGTGTTTACGATGATTCTAAGCCACAGGGCTCTCTTTCGTATATTGAATTTCAAAACAACCTTTCATTTACCAAAACACACTTTCTTCTTTAATTACAACTCAAAAAATAATAGACATATCTTTCTGTGGAGCTAATCAGAAAATGTTTGTACAACAAAGTCAGCAATTTGTGGAAAAGTTTTGAGGAAGAAACAAAGTTTGTAGGCTGCGACTGAAAGTTGGAGGAATGAAGTCAGGTGAAAGTTTCGATTTTCTACGTTTCATAAGGCGGAGAAAGAGGAGAGGAGAGAGATCGAATGCCGACCTTCCTGCCTACCTGTCTGTGATGGTTGACACAAGCCATACCATCGGGAGATAAAACCACAAGCTGTACTTCACTCGATGAGATCGAAGAAGTCGGATGAGTGGTTAGATAACACACACCACGTACACTTCCATTTGGGTAGAGAAGAGCAACTGCCATTACCACCTCTGCCCAAAAGGCAAAAAAAGAAATTCATGTTCTAAGTGAAAGTATCAAAGTATAGGAGAAGAGGCGAAGAGCATTCATTTCGTGAAAGGAGATAGACGAGTGTGGATAGAAAAATGAAACTCATCTCGAATCTCCTTGTGAAGGATAAGGCAATATAGGCCCACCACGCTACACTCAGTCAGTACACTCCCCACAACCAGAAAGAAGGTGAGATGAGATAAAAGATGAAATATGGAGGAAATGAATTCTTACAGCCGAATTTCTACTTTCGAGTAATGGTCTTGCATTCTTCAACAAAAGTCGATGATCAGGATCCATCACAGCTTTCTGTTTTGATGGCTCCTTTCTTCCAACAGTTTTCTCTCCTTCTTTTGACCATCTGCATTGCTAAAAGTATGAACCTATATATATATTATATATATATGTGTGAGCACTCATCGTGAGGAGGAGACTTACACAGAGACACTCTACAGACTACAGAGTGTATTTTGGCCTTCACCACACTTTCACTTACTAACTATACACACAGGATTCCCGTAGTACCTGACTCTTGCGTCGTCTTCCGAGCAGTTCCTTTCGTCCCTTTCTTTCTCTCTCGTCCTCTGGTCCTCGTCATCATAAAAAGGTCGCACTTCACCATCAATTGTCAAATCCTAAAGTGTGAGTAATGGGCCATCACGATTACATTACTCGAGACTAGTTGAGAAAGTAGTAGTGTCTAACAACACATGCTCATTTTGTACAGCACACATTTACAGACTTTACCCACACACAAGGCTAAAGGCTCGTTTTTTGCTGAAGAACTGCTGAACTCTCATTCTCGTAAACTGAGGCCCATTAAAAGACATAATGCTGCAAAAAGTTGCTCCAATTTCGACCAACTTTCACCTTTCTTTTTCTACTTATCGCTACGTACAATGAGAGTGCCGGACCATAACTTCTTCCGCTTTTTCATCATGTAATCTCCCCATTACAACATCCAATGAACTATTATTACATAACTTGGATGACAGAGCAGCCCCATTGCATGGTCTATATTCATTCCCATTCACTTCAATCTCATTATCAACTTTTACAATCTCATTCTTGTCCTCCGAGTTACTCACTTATTTTCGCTTTCGATCCCACTCACCACTACACTCTCCCTTCCTTTGTGTCTGTCAGCAGCTTTTACATTTTTATGGCATGTTCACTCTATCACGCACCCTAACCTTGCTTAACTGCCTTCGTCACTTCATTATTAGCCATATATGAGGTTACTTTCATGCTCTCCCACACCATAAAGGAAGCTATTTACTTTATTGAAGATTCATTCTTCACACAAAACTGCACTGATGGGAGAAAGCAGAGATTGCAGGTTCTCAAACACTTGTTTTCCAATCATCTGGGCACGACGGACCCTTACACAGGTACGAATTACTGGCAAATTCCACGACACTGCCGCATGATGTGTATTAGTCCATCTACCTTCTAACTATATATAAAGTAATGTAATCAGCAATCAGTGACGCGTAATAAATCCAATTCCACCTCAACATCCTAAGATCCGCTTAAGCGTAAATCTGAGTCACTTTTTAATGACTGTTGCTCCCATTAAAGCCGTCAGGTCTATAGAAAATCCTATTACAATAATGACATAATGACTGATAACACATGAATAAAAACTTGACAACATGCGTGGCCCTTTCTATCGACGTTTCCCCAATCTGACCTACATTCAACATTACAAATACGCACTTGTCAGTGCCATAAGTAATTCTAGATTTTGATTTAGGTGAAACAACTACGAGATTTAAAACATAAATTCACTCGATGCCGAAAGATGTAAAGCAGCATTACTCTTGAAGAAGATAAAAACGCTTTCTCTCTCAAAGCTCCAAATGGTATACACTTGTCACGGTGTTGTGTTTCTTTGAAACTGTGTGCTTGAGTGTGTGTGCGTGACATGAGTACAATCATTTGATTATTTTTGAAATCACAGAGACAACAGACACATGAGATATTGAAAAAACACTTGATCGCTTTTATCATTCGTATTCCTTTGAAGCAGAGATAATAAGGGAGGAGTTTGCATCTCTCTGTTCTCTTTATCCAACTGAATCAATTTTTCTCCACGTGTCAAGGTTATGTCGGTACTCACGCACATCTCTCATATAATATCCCCTGTCGCCAAATTTTGTTCAAAATAAAACTCAAAGAGATTACTTTCTAAGTCTTAAAAGAGGACTAAACAATTCCCAAACAATTCACATACTTCTTTGCTAAGTCACGTCATTCATTTCTTTTCATTCCGACCTCCACTTCCATCCCAAAAGAAAGTAGTTCACTGTATAGGCATTTATCCTACTTAACTTTCTCCATCTGTTGATATATAAAGAATGCCACCACCTGGTGAAAATCAATGTTTTCACGGAGCAAACGGTAATAGTGACTAATTGATTGACGGATTGTGGGTAAGAAAAACACACACACACACCATCGGGAAGACTTAATGAAGATGGATGATTTCCCCATCACCGTCTTTGACTGTGAAGAGTCTTTCTTGTCTTCCCATTGCGTGTCGTTTGCTGCTTAATACTTAAGTTAGCGGGCCAGGTCGTGCCAGCAGTTGCCTTCAGCAGTCAGGACAGCGACTGTTGTCTATGCAATTACAACTCCGAACTTGTCCTTTCTTCCAAGACACTAAATGTAATGCCTAACCTGCTCTTCCCCAAACAAAACTTTCTCCTAGTTTATTCACACTTCCGCTTGTTTGTGTGTGTGTGCGTATCCTGTATCCATTATGTTTTCACGTTTCTATTGATTGACACGTGTGATCGTTTATCTTGGTCGTGCATTCGTCGATATACACCTCCAACACATGCCACAAACTAATCTCGATCTTACACCAAATCAATACAGAATTTATGTCTCTCCGAGTTTATTTACTGAGTCAAACTGATAGCATTCCTTTCAGCAATCCCAGTTTCAAATCGAAACATGTTTATGGCACACACACTTTCTTCTCAAAATAAATACGATATTTTCAATTCTAATCTCAGGTTTCACATTATATAAATACTTTCAAATGGAATTTTCTGTTTTTAGGAGCCCACACACATTCCTTTTCCTGTGGCCTGTCCTCCGGCTTCCAGCCTTGGACAATTTCCGGTACACGTCAACTTTTCAATCGTGACTTTCTTCGTATCTTATCAAGAATAAATCTTAGAGTGAATGTGCATTCATTCTGGTGAAGCTTAAAGGTATAAAAGTAAGACCTAGAAAGTATCGACAGTACAGTGAGAGTTAAAGACTCCTCCGTGTTCTGAAACCAAAATAGAAGAAGCAATAAAGTATCCTGTGTATCATTGATTTCCTCCTTGTATGATATTATCTCTCTGGATGGGCAACGAGGAGGTGAAAGTTTTCAAGGCTAAGCAAGCCATACACACACACACTGATACTTGAACTGGGGCTTCTTTTTCCTTACACGAAACAAGCCTAAGACTTTCTCTACTGCACATAACGGTGTAATGGTTTCTCCAAGAAAGTTTTTATTTCCGGCGAGTCCTGCCTTTATCTCCGTTTGCTTTGCTTCGTCCTTTATTTTACGACTTTTTGAGGAAAAGTTGTAGGAGGCAGGGGAGAACTTAATTTTCCCCATTGATGGAAATCGCAACACCGTAAAAGGTGATAAGTATACATTTTGCTCCATTTCACTCTCTCCTTTTCTCTTCTTCCCACACTCACAATGAAATTAAAATTTGAGTCTTTACTATCCTTATAGCCCAACTTTTACGCTCCCCTCCTCCACCTTAATCTTACGGTATCACCCCACACGAACTCCGTAACACCCTCTTTATGTACTTCCCCTGCCCCATAGGGAACCAATATTCACATGCTAATCCCTACTACACTTCCAACCCTACCATCCTCCCTCACTCTGTGACTTTCTGACGATATGTTTGACGCAAACGATCCACGCGTCCATTCAACCAATAAACCTCCACGCGACACAAGTTCATCTTCCATCTGACTTCCCTTTAAAAGGATAAAAGGAATCTATTTTTGCATACAAAGATCGACGATATCGTGTCAGGTTGAGAGGAAACAGAAACACACTCAACTACAATTTAAACAATTTAAACAAGTTTTATAATTAATGGAAATCTACCTATTAACAATCTCGATGAATCCTGTCCACGTGCACTTGTTTACGGAAAAAGAGCAAAATGGTTCTTTCACTTAGCACTTTATTTATCACAAAGACGAACAAGTTGTAAAAAATATCCTGTTGTGGACTCTTGTAGATTCTAGAGAGATGAAAGTTTACTAGGTACAAAACTGTGGAATCTACATGCATCCTGTGCATGACTGCCAAAACTAAGTTTGTTGATACGTAGTATCCCGTGGAATATTACTTCCCGGAAAACAATCACTCTCAGACTAAACCTTGCCGTGTAATGTCAAACCTGAGCTTCATTTAATAACCCCAAATGATGTTTATTCAGGTGAGAGTGAGACATCATCTCTATTGTTTTAGGGACCCATTAGTCCGGATAAAAGAATGCAATGTTTACCATTTCAAGCCGGATAAAACGCTTCTTTGCTTTTCTGCTTGAACTGCGATAAAACAACAACAAGAGAATTCATATGTTGTTCGGTCACTCTTCAACTAAATATAAACAATTTTCAAAGAAAGGAAATAATAAAATCCTTTTGCGTAGGGAAATTCTGTCTAAAATCCACACTTCCTACAAAGATACATTAAGGAACAATTCTAACACGTACATACGCATAAAATTGTTACGAAGTTAAGTAGGATCCTCGGCATTATCCCACTTTCTCCAGCCAACCCCCTTGCTTAAAGTGTTGAGGAGAGAAGATAGTGAAATTGAAAGGGTCCTTCTTCTTCTCAACTACTCCACCTACAAAATTAAGAGACTAGGGGAGAAAGCACACACATCTTATTTCATTTTTAGTGTGAGAAGAACCGCACTAATATTCGAAGTAGTTATGTACGTAAGACTGCCAAAGACGAGCTGAGTGGTTGTAGGAGCAGTAGAGCCATTAGACTTATTATTGTGAGCATCTGGTGCCACTTCTTTAGCATCGTTTCTTCCAAGTGGAATACAGAAAGAAACATATTGACTCGTTTCCCGTATAATAATGTAACATACAAGAGAGGGATGAATTGGGAAAAAGTTTGAAACACAATTTTCCCGTGCAGATTCATCTGGTCTGCTGTTGGCTTTGGTTTGGGCTGAGTATCTGTTTTAGTAGAGTTTTTGGCAAAGAGAAGGGAAAGCTCGAGTGAGTCGAGTCCCATTCAGACTTCCATTTGCATTCAAAATTGTGTAATAATCATCAGTCTGTTTAAAGTAGGGGAATCCCATCCATCCATCCATTCCACACACACATACACATACAACACACAATTCCATAATGGGCTGGTTCAAATGGGATGTAATCATGCAATCACATGCCTTAAAACAAATATACATACCATGGGAGAACCCGAAGAACGAGAACAATCAATGATGTCCAGATGACTGTAATGGGCTTTCTATGCCAGCATAATGTATACATTTCTTCCTTTGAATGGGCCAGAGCATCCAACCACTGTTGTCTCTTTTTTAGTGTCTACTAAACCAGAAAATAATTGAAGGACTCACTTCACTGCCACTGCTACTTCGCCCATGCCTTCTTCTCAGCCTGATGATCATGATGATGATTTACACTCGCTCAGGCACTGCTGTTTTTAATTGCTCTCCCACCACACTACTTTATGCACCATCACCGAGGCTGCCACCACAAATAAGCAATTACAATTAGAGCCACAGCCAAAATATAAAATCATGAG
>JAQGBV010001339.1:0-16277 GCA_034698685.1 Isotomurus pseudopalustris
TGTATGTGGTGTAGAGATAGAGTCGGAGTGATGTAAGCGCACAGTGAATTGCAAAACAATTTTTGTTATGCAAATAGATATGAATCATTAAGTTGAAGGTAACAGGCAAAGAAGAACTGGCTGAGAGCTGTTTGTTTCTTCTGGATAAACACTATAAACTATGTCGTGTACTTTATTGACCTGAATTGTAACTTTAAATATTTACTTGGCACAAATCATCTCTTTCGTACTTCCAATCACGTAAATGATAATTAATTGTATCATTGTATGTATAGTAAATTCTAATGCTAATAACACACCACATGAATATTGCACACTCGTTGTATGTTTTGACAAAGATACGGTACAATTATACACTGTTCTTACTACTAAAACACTACACACACACACTGAAATGCATGAATCATGAATTCTACAGTTACAGTTAACTACTAACACACACGGCTTAAACGTCCAATAACAATAACTTATTATTAATGTCTTGTTTGAATGTCTTCAAGGAATGACATTGGTTTCATTGTTTGGTTCTTTGTATATATTATTAAGAGGTTGAACAACACTTAATTATTTTCTGAAATGGAAGGCAACTGTACAGACTTATGGGTTATCATACTGGAATTTAATACGGTCGGGTTTCTTCGTTGGATTCTCCCAATATTTTGTAGGCCGTTTCTTTCTGGTCCTCCTGAATTTTTGGCTAACACTAGAGTTACTTATATCTACGAACAAATTCAAGTTAACTGACATGCAAGACACACAAATAAATCATTGGTATTGGTGAGCTAAGATTATGTTTGACAAACTACTCTGGTAGACACCTAAAAATTAGTAGTAGAGCTATACGAAGCAGTATAAGTAATTGTTAATTAAATGAATGCTGCTAATAGTTGTCGTCGGAACAAATGAAATGCTTTAGCTGCACAGTGTTACAGTTGGTTTTTTAAAGCTGCGTCGCCTTCTTCCTCTTAAAGAGCCCGAGAAGACTATTTGACTTCTTCTTTCCACTTGGAACTCCTCCTCCGCTAACTGTAGATTCGTTATCTGATGATGAATCCGCGCTCCCTGGACTGCCAACCACTCCTACCGGTAGTGGGACTGCAAGAATTTAATAAATATTTGAGGATTCTGCTTTCTGCAATTCTCTCAAACCAAAATAGAAAGAAACATGGCATCTAAATACATACCCTTAAGTTTCTTGGAAGATGCCGAAGACATCGCGGAGTCTGAGCGTGGGGGTACTGGCGGTTTCTGTAGTCCGTGTGGGTGCGACGATGGTGGAAGAACCATACTTCCTTCGACTGACGATGGAATGTGGATAGGTTCCCTAGACCTAGGTCGGTTGAGCGAATGCTGGTGGTGCATCTCATCTTCACTTGAAGTTGTTGATGCTCGTCGATTCTACAGAGTTAAGGAATTTGTGAGTTGTGACAGGGAACGCATTGACTGAGAACATATTTAAAATGATTTAATATTCGACTTACAGCTCCAGTGGAAACTTTAGAGAGGGCTTCCACCCACTTCTCCACAGAGTTTTCTTCTCCTCCACTGGTGGCGAATAAGTACTCGCTTCCATCATTGAGCATCAGCCGGAACACATCTCTGCGTTTCACGTAGTCGTTAGCCATTCCTACTGTGGCTTGACTAAGGTTGATAGGAGGTTGCGCTGCATGTCCGTCTGTTTCGTCCTTATAGAAATTAAGAACATTTTGAGTAAGGACGACATGGAAGGTCTTCCAGCTCCGTATAGCTGCACGTTTCCCTCCGGCTTGTAGCTCATGTTTCCTTTCCAGCACTCCTGACATTGTCACTCCCACATCTGTCCTTCTGAAGCTTTGGGTCCTTCGTCGGGTTGTGAATGACGGTGTTCGCTTCGGTTTTGTCTGAGGTAATGGAGGCTTCTGTGGGCTCAACGACGCCATCCCGCTGTTCTGCTGGTGGTGAACAGGAAAATCTTCGCCGGATGGAGCGGCGCTCATGACAAGATTTCCACTGGAAGCTGACGGCTCTCGCTTCTGAAGTGAGTTCTTCCGTTTCTGAAGTTGAGCTCTCAATTCCTCTTCCTCCTCACGCTTCATGGCATCAAAACGCTCCTCAACGAGTGTTCTGCGTTTCACGAGTACTACTAGTTCTGCGCCTTTTGCTTCCACTTCCTTTTCAAAATCTGAGTGTCGTACGAGTAATTCTTCCACTTGACCCAAGTTCTTCGACTCAATTTCATCCTTCCTTAATTCTTCTTGCCTCTTCCTCAACCACTTCTCGAACTCGTCGAAGTCTCTAAATAGCCTCTGTAAGTCCAAGTTTTGGACGTATACGGTTTTTCTTTTCTCCAGAACAGAACGGACGTAAGAAACTTTTTCTGCCAACTCACGTTCTTTCCTTTTCACTTCTGCATCCTCCTTCCCACTTCCTACAGCTTCAAATCTGAAGGACTTGGAGTTTAATTCTACTTCATACTCACATAATTTGTTCAGCTGAGTTTCAGCCGTTTCTACATTTCTACCAAGGACCACCACTGACACGATCTTGGCCAGGAGCTCATTCAGATACGACACATACTCATTGTATGCTTTAAAGACGCCTTGTAATTTTTCGGTTTGCCTGAGGCGCTCCATTCTACTCTTTGACTTAGCCAACAGTGCACTCCAACTACCTTCAGCTTCATCTAATTTAACGTGAATGTGCTCCTTAGCATCAGGAAACAGGCCAGACAACCGCCCAGCCTCGCTGTTTATGGTATCCACCTGTTCTTTTACTGCAGCTAAGTCATTTTCGAAAAGCTCTTGTTTTCTTAATGCTATCTGGAGGGATTCTATTTCTTCACTGAGACTTGCATCTTTCTCTAAAATCCACTGAATGGTTTCATCCGCAGTTCTGTCATACATGTGAACTTGCTTGGCTCCTTCAAGTGCATCTTGTCTTGCGCTAGCTAGCTCCTTAAACTCTTCCCAAGTACTTCGAACATTTCCAAACTTCTCTATCAGCTTATCCTTTTCAGGGTGCATCACGATCAAAGCTTCGAGCTTATCTTCGAGTTGTTGGACTCGGAGCTCTCCACTGGAAAGCACGGATGATAAGAATGCTTCGAACTTTTGAATTAGGATTTCTACATGTTCCACATCTCGGCCATAATCTTCACTACCAGCCACGTGCATTTGATCCAGAATCCAATCCGTCAGTTCTTCTGCTTCCTTTACAAACTTACTGAATTTGAGTGCATCATTGCTTCGCTGTTTCTTTTTGTCTAACATCTTTTGAAGGTCCGAATAGGTCTCTTTGACTTGATTTATCTTCTTCTCTATGTTATCTTTGTCGAAGTGATTCCTGTTGACCAAAGAATCTCCGGCAGATATTGTTTTGTTTAGATTAGATTCAAAAGTAGTTAGGTCAGCTCTAAGTTTGTCCAGTTTTTTAAGAGGAATAATGTCGGTATCAACAAGTACAGCATTCTTTTCACCCATCCATATTGTGCATTCATTGGCCTCATTGAGGAACATGACTGATTCCAAAGCATCCTGAAGTCTCAGCTTGTTAAGCACATTGTTGTCTTTCAGCTTCTCGAATTTGTCATTTATGGTTTCAAGCTTTCCATGGATTTCATCTTTAGCAAAATGCCCTGACTTCATCATGGCTTGTCCTCTTGAATTAATGACGCCCAAGTTATTGCCGTGAAGGGTTATTTCAACATCAAGAAGGTCACGTTTTTTCATGAGATTTTGGATAGAAACTAGGTCGAGTCCTTCCAAGTTCAGTTCTCGAGTTTTATCCTTGATCCAGTCTAGTTCCTCGCCGTAGTCTCCATAAAACTTGTACAGAAGACGGGATTGTTCCAAATTTTCCTTACGAATAACCAAAGGCTCAGATAATGAGCCATACCGGTCAATTAATTGCTGCAGTTTTTCCTCTAGCTCGATTATCATGTAGTGGCCATTTTCTCTCATTTTACCCACAGTTTTTCTAAACTGATCGAGCAGTTCTTGCTTACTAGTATATTCTGATTCAATAAGGTTTACTTTCTTCAGAAGTATCTCAACGTCTTCAAGACTAGAGCCGTGGTCACTGGATCCGAGTAGAATTTCAAGATCATCCAAGTATTTTTCAAAATCTTCAAAGTTATTGTTCAGGAGCATTGCCTGGTATGATTCGTTTAAGCGATGCTTCTTAAGGTTTGTAAGCTCAAGTAGTTTGAGCCAAGTTTCCTTTAGTTTGCTGCAGTCAGAGTCTACTCTGCGACCCTCGTCAATAACTGCCTCTACTCGAATTTCATTAGCTTGTAACTCTGACTCGAAAGCAGAATGCTTTTGAATTTTAGATTGAAGGTTCGTCATCTCTCGGTAATTTTCATCAGAGGCAGTGACTGTCTTCTCACCCATCCACGATGTCAATTCAGTGGTGTTCAAGTTGTATTTCTGAAGAGCAAGCGAGTGATACAAGTCTTTGCTTCGTTTTTCATATGACTTCAGCAGAGCTCTGTAGCGATCCTGGAGCTTTCCATACGCTTCTTCCATTCGTTGGGATTTTTCTGCAAGGAATCGAGTTGATTAAAATGTAAAAAAACATAACCAAGTCATAACTAGAAGTAAGTAGTAGGTTTTAGAACTTTACCTTTTTCCTTGCCCAGAGACTCGACCCGTCCACCAATGGTATTTTCAATAACAAACTTGACTCCTTCATGCTTCCGGATAAGTTCTTCAACTTGCTCAAGACTTCCAACTCCTACGTCCTGATTGCTCAGTACCGCTTCAACATCTGACATAAATCCTTCAGTTTCTTTCACCTTGTTCAAGAATTTCAGCGTCATTAGGGTTGACTTCAATTTAGAGTCGACGTCGACCCAAGTTAACATCAGTTTCTCTTCTAGCTCTCTGAAGAATTTGACGCATTTTCTAATTTCACCAGTGTATGGATGGCCACTCTTTACAAACTCTTCGCCCACGCGTCCTAACTCGTCGAATTGCCCTTTCTTTGAGTCAATTTTGATTTTGACTTCTCCATGCAGAGCAATCAGTTCTTCTGTTTTCTCAACACTTTCGGGATTCTCATACTTCATAGCATTGAGTGTCACCTCAGTGAAAGTTTCAAGTTCTCTCAATTTCTTCACGTATTTTGTGTACTCTAAGGCATATTGGAGGTTGTTCTTCCTATCGTTACACAAGTCTCTTAACTTGTTCCAAGATGAATGCACTTTAGCCAACTTAGCTTCAATTTTGTCTTCGTTGCCTTTAGTTTTGCTTAGCAATCGTCGTCCCTCATTTTCCATTTCTTTGATTTTAACTTCAATAACACTCATCTCTTTTTGAACTGAGTCTAACTTCCTCATGAGCAATTCAACTGATTCATCATCCTCTCCTAACTCTTCGCTAGACACATAGGGAATTTTAGAGGTAATTCTGTCTTCGAGTTCATCACAGCCTTTTTCAAAGGCGTGAACCTCCAGAGCTTCTCCCAGTCTGGTTCTGTAGACTGCCAATTGATCTTTCAGGTCTCCCCATTTCGTATTCAGGCGGTGTATTTTCTCTTGTACGAGAGTTGAATCACCAGTCTTCTCAATCAACCGTTTAGCGAGTGCATTGATTGACTTAATTCGTTGGTCGTCAACGTTTACATCTGAATCATCCAATTTCTTTAGGATTTCTAAGCAGTGTTCATAATCCTCTCCAAGTTCTCCAGAGCTGACAAGGAGTTCCTTCTCTCTCATCCATTGTTCCGTCTTTTCAAGTTGATTTGTGAACTCCAGGATATCTTGAGCTTCTTCCAAGCTTAGAGCAATTTTGTCGCTTAGTTTGACTAACTCCGACCATTTCT
Source organism: Isotomurus pseudopalustris (assembly GCA_034698685.1). Taxonomy (NCBI): domain Eukaryota; kingdom Metazoa; phylum Arthropoda; class Collembola; order Entomobryomorpha; family Isotomidae; genus Isotomurus; species Isotomurus pseudopalustris. The sequence continues at coordinate 5,803 of JAQGBV010001339.1, forward strand.
CTGCTAATTCCTTGTTCTTCGATTTAACTATGACATCTTCGATCTTCTTAGCGTTGGAGTTAAGTTCAGCTTGGAATGCCTTGTGCTTTTTCAATTTCTTTATCTTGTCCTCCAGACTGCTTGCAGTATTGGTACTGTTAGTTGAAGACTCCAACTGTTTCTTCTTCTCATCCATCCAACTAAGAGATTCCACAACATCTCTCTCAATTTGCTTCGCAACCAGCAGTTCATTCAATTTTTGGCTTTTTATTTTTGCGAGTTCTTTAACTCGCTCTCGTCGCGCGCTTAGACCATCGATCTTAGTTTGCACAAGCTTTGACTCGAAGTGACGTTGCTCCACCAACTTGGCAGCTTGCTCCCGAATCAATGCGAATTTTTCTTCTTGGTTTTGAATAACTTTCACTAGCTCGTTGTGCTTCTTGACTATAGCCTGGCACTCTTCAACATCCTCTCCTACTTCTATGTTGCTCAGAACGCTTTCTTGTCTTGCACAGATAGATTCTAAGTTTGCTACATCTCGCAAAAATATCATCAAGTCTATGAGCTGATCCAAATATACTTTCTTCTTTACCCAAGTTTCTTCCATTTTTCGACGTTCTTCTCCGATTTTGTCCAATTTATCATCGACTTCATAGTCAATTACTTTGCCGAGAGCAAAAAGTTCCTCGAATTTAGTTTTACGCGCATCAATTTCAAGTCGCAGCTCATCGTGGTCATTAAGGAGAATCTGTGCTCCTCCGGTGTCTCTGGCATTATCTAACTTGCTCATACGATGGACCATGTTCTGAGTGAAGTTGAGCAGGTCCTTATACAGCGATTCGAACTTATGGTAATCTAAGGATGATTGAAGCTCCTGCTTCTTGGCTAAAGTTTTCTCTTGCAAATAATTCCATGAGTGAATGACTTCTGTTTGCTGTTCTTTGATGTTACGAGCGTTGGATGGATATTTCTTGCATAGTACTTCGCTACCATCAATCAGAGACTGCGAGATAAATAAAATTAATGCAAACTGTTCCTGAACTAAAACTAGATTACACCGTGCTATAATCGATATAATACAAGATTCGCACCTGCATCTGAGCTTCAAGAGGAACTAAATCGTTTTCAAAAGATTCGTGAGCCCGAAGCATGGCTTCACATGCGCTCACATCTTTACCGACGCCATCAGGAATTTCATTAAGTTTTTCCTGAATTCTAGCTAGAGCATCTGCAACGTCTCGGTTGAACTTGTGGATCTCTCCAGCTCCTCGTAACTTCTCACCTCGAGCTTTCCCCAACTCTCCAGTTTCCTCCCAAACGGACCTGCAGAAATACAAATTCTTATTTTGACGATTTGAGCTTATATATTTTATGTTCTTTAGATTGTATTAACATACTGCACATGGTGAATCACGTCATCTACGTCGCCGATCTTAGCTCCACACTCTTTGATGTACTTGAACTTAGGTTCTGAAGCATCATATTTGGTCTTCACGTCCTCATACCGAGTGGCGATTACCAATAGATGTTCGTAATCCACTCCATAATCTTCGGATTTAAATGCATTACCATACTCTCCCATCATTCCCACGAAGTCACCGACTTCGTCATTAAATTCGTTAACTTGTAGATTATTGATGAGCTTGATTCGTCTCTCGTTAGCCAATTTGACAACATTCTTCAAGAGGACATTAACTGCTTCATTTTTATCCCTGGCTAATTGGAGATCAATTTTCTCCAGCTGAGAATCCATTTCCCTCATGAGACCGGTGTATGAGTCTAACTCAAGTTCAAGTGTCTTGTGTTTTTTAAGGAGTTTTACTGAAGTCTCTTTGTCCTTCCCAAGGTTTTCAGATTGTAGTTCTTCTTCCTTTTCGTTCAACCACTGTTCAATCTCAACCAAATCTTTAATATATGTATGTGCAGCTAGAGACTTCTCCAAAGTCTTGTATCTGGCATCTGAAGATGCTTTCAGGTCTTCCCATGCTTGTCTAAGCTCCCCTAATTTCTTTGTTACCTACATATTTCAATTGGCATTAGTGCAAATCGACCTTTAAACATACATATACTCAATGAAATAACCGTATCTTTACCTTTGATTTCTCAGGATGGTCAGCTTGCACGAGAGCTTCACCTACACCGACGACTTTTAAATATACACTTTCATGAAGGGCAATTTCTTCCTTATTTTTCTTGGACTTCTTGAAAAGAGAAAGAGCAGACACTAAGTCATTAGGAAGATTGTCCCCGATTACCGCTTTCTTCTCATTAATCCACTGGAGCTCATTTTCCACTTCAAAAACGAAGTCATAAAACCTGAGCAGTTCCTCCAATGCCTCCCTGCGTTTCTTCAAACGAGGCTTAAGTTGCTCCAACCGTTTCTTCAGTTCAGCAGTACTACAGAAAACAATCAACAATGCCAACATAAAAATCAGCGTTTACAACAGGATCAGGATGCAAAGTTTGAATGAATTTGACACAACGTCACAAAAGCTTAAATGACTTACCCTGCTTTGTCGCCGAGGGCAGCTATCTTCTTTTCCAACGCTTCTACTTCCTGCTCTACTCCTACTACTCTTTTCAGCATTTCTTTGCAGCTTCTTCTGTCTTTACCCATCTCAGCTCCTAACCCAGCTTCGATTTCATCCATCTTTCTGTCAATATCAGTCACAATCTTCGAATGATTCACTTCAGCCTCAGCTTTGCGAAGTTCTTCCATCTTGACTATACTCAAACCAGCAAGTTCCTCCCACTCCTTATTAACCTTTGACAAAAGATCTTCGACACGTGGTTCATATTCAGGACTTGACTTCTTGAGTTTATCTCCTGCCTTATTACAACCCTTTAATCTGGTTTCATTCGCTCGCAGTTCACCTGCAAAGGCTTCATGCTTTTTCAGTTTCTTTTCAACTTGAAGTGTGTTGAGGTCAAGGACAACTGCCTTTTTCTCCCGTATCCAATCGGACAGATCTCCAACGTCTGTCTTGAACTCATTAAACTTCAAGCTTTTCAGTAGTTCCGTCTTCCTGTCATTTGCAGAAGCTTTAATTTTCTCACGTTTATCTACTGCTCCTCCAGTTTTGGCTTTTATGTTCAATTTGTCGTAATGACCCGCCTTTATCAACTTATCGCCCATTTCACAAAACCCTTGGAGTCGTTCGTCTTGAGCAAGAAGTGTGTTTTCGAAGTCAGTATGTCTTCTTATAAGTTGTTCTACTTCGTCCAAGTCAGTGCCAACATTTTTGTTTGATAGGAACTGCAAGTGCAAGTTACTTTGACTATCGATATGATCAGCTTCCCTGAGAAACATCATTAAGTCAAGTCTTTGTTGAAGTAGGTCCCCTTTCTCATTATATTGAAGTAGAATCCCATCTTTCCTATCTAGCTGCTTCAAATCTACATTCTGGCCGTGGTTAGCAATAAGTGACTTTCCTAATTCACGCACTTCTTCAAACTCATCTTCTTTGGCATTAATTTCATCTCCCAAATCAGAGTGTGCTTTAAGATCATTTTCAGCAGAGTTTACGTCTTTGGATGTAATTTCAGTCTTCAATTGACTTTCGACATAATCTAAGAACCTCATTAATTCAGCAGCAGATTTATTGAAAATTTCTCTTCCAACTGCAGTTTCCAAGCGGTTCTTCTTTTCTACTGCCTTTTTCTTCAAATCTAAGAAAAGTTTTTCGAACTTGTCACGTTCTTTTTCAACATTTTTCTTCTCGGATGGGTATGCAGTAAGGACATCATTTGCTAAATTGCGGCAGCGCTCCACACGTTCTTCAATAGGCTGAAGCTCCCTTTCAAGATTTTCATGCCGACGCTGAAGGGCCTGAACTGTTTTGAGGTCTGTCAGAATATCGATATTATCGAACTGATCCATTTTTTCCAGAACCCACTCGTTCAATTCTTCACAATTTTTCAAGAATAAAGATACAGTAGATGCTCCTTCTAAACTTCGTTCCCTCATGGACTTAAGGTTTATCAGGTTATCGTAAAGCAAATTGATTTGATTTCTTCTGGCCTTCACTTTATCTGCTTGCGATGAGTCACGTAATTCGTCAGCTGTCTTTTCTATTTGGTCTTTCCTTTTCGTACTCGCCGAGAGATCTGTGAGGAATTTTTCAAACTTCTTTTTGGCTTCCGTGACGTTGGTGGGGTCATCTTGCTCTTTTAACTGAGCTTCTTTCTCTTTTATCCAGCGCTCAAAGTCATCACACTCGCGTGTAAAGCGATAATACCGAATCCACTCTTCCAAAAGGTCCGTTCGGATCTAAGGATAGTCGAAGCCATTTACATTTCCAGTTTTGGTTACAATATGAAAACAAAAACAAAGCAAAACTTACCTTAGCTTGTTTGACGACATCGTCGTATTCATTGTTGATCTTTCCCATTCGCTTTTCCACAGATTCTCCGGCCAAAATTGCTAGTGTTATAAATATTCAGTGTTAATATTTTCCGTCAGAAACCTAGAAAATCGTAATATAGCTGCAACTGTTATTGACTTACATTTATTGCGGACCCGCTTCACTGGGACTGGCTGCATGACCATTTTAGTTTTCTTGACCTTCCTGAAATCTTTCACTATTTCTGGCTTTCTCACTTGAGCTAGTACAACTTTTGGTTCTATTTCCTTGACATAGTTTGCTGGGACAAATCCATCCTGTCCTGTAGCTTTTCTGACGTTCCACCAATCATTGTTTGTCTTACTCAGTAAGAACATTACCTACAGAGACACGAAGACACGATAATACGTAAGAATGTTAATATGCTCGGATTCATTGGAATAAGAATATCAAAGACTCCAATATTTTCAATACCTCGCCTTTAGCGACTTCGATATCCTGTCCTGAAAAAGGATACAGCCCTTTGACCTGCGGAACAGCCCTCTCTTCCGTTACTGTTTTGTACTCAGTTCTTTCAAACGGTTCCTCTTCGAAGTACTCCACCGGAACCAGCTTCTGTTCCAATTCGTATTCTTCTTCGGCTCCCATTCCGCCAACACCGTTTTGTAACTAAAAGCAAATACGCATTTGACTTAATTGGTTACCAAAACCTAACCAAGAAAACATAACTAAGCAATTGTACCTGGCTGAAGTCACCTAACACGACTGCTTGATTGTTCAAGTTCACAATGTCCACTTTGTAAGCTGTTATTTCATCTGTTAAGTTTTTTTGTCGCTTCAAAAGAGCCTCTGAGGTAGGTTCGTCTACACCGAAATCACGCGAGTTAACAAGTGGTTTCTTCTCATTTAACCATGAGTCAACCTCGTTTGCGTCCGAAATGAACTGCAGTAAGTAATATGCACATAATTTTCAATCAAGACAATTCTGGATAAGTGGTCATGCAAAGAATTTTGAATATTGTAAGAAATCCTGACCTGGAAAGACTTATTGTAACTTTGAAGAAGATCAAATCTCTCTTTCACACTTATTTTCAGCAACCTGACATTCTCTTCAAGATCTTCCACCTTCCCTTCAACTCCTTCTCGTCCACTCATCTCACTGGCTTGTTCTTTTAGTCTCTCAATAATCTTCTCGCGTCCTCGCAACTCATCTCCAATATTTTTAAGCTGAACCAGAAGCCTTTGTACACTAGTAGAGTCATTGAGGTTAAGTTTAGATTTAGTAATTCGCTGTTTTTCTTTCACCCATGCTTCTTCTTCTTCCAAATCTGTAAGGAAAGAGTAGTAGTTCCGCGAGTCTTCTAGCTTCTCCCTTCTTTTCCGAGACAATTGTACTAAACCTTCACAGCTCTTCTTCAAAGCTATTATCTTCTCTTCAAGAATTTTTCCTTCTTTGTCTTTATCAAACTCATGTTTACTGAGCCTCTTAATCTGCTCTGCAATCGTTGAAATCTGACTTTCTACCAAATTGTGCTTTTGTAGAAGGTCCTCCACGTCATTTAAATGCTGCCCATGGTTAGTGTCCAAGTCGGAAATAATCTGCCTAATGACAAGTTCAATTGTATCCGCCTCGCGAATAAGACCATACAAATTGTTGTAATTCGTAAGATTTTTCTTGTGCGTTTCTAAAAGACGAATCAATTCTGCCCATGTCTTCATGATCTCAGCTGCTCTTTTCGAAACTATTTCTTTCTTGTTATAATTCTGTTCAGCTAAATAGTCAGCCATAGATTTAAGCTGAAGACATCTCTCTTCCCTAGCTAAAATATCTGCGCTGATAGCTTCGTGTTTCTTCATGGTGGCTTCGACCTGTCCAAGATTCACTCCGTAACGAGGGTCACTTAAAACCTGAATCATATCCTTCAAGTATCCCTCTCGCAAATCACTTTTCTTGTTAAACTTAAAAGCTAGTTGCTCCAGTTGAGTCTGTCGAAGAAGTTCTGCTTTCAATGCGGTTTCCCTGCGATATTCTGCCTTCTCCAGTCCTTCCCAAGCCCGTTCTATGTCAGAAAGAAGCTTGCCATCTGGAGGCTGAAAGCTGTTTTGATTCAGTTCTTTCAGTTTGATGTTGATGTTGAAGAAGTTAGCCTCAATTTCAGACTTCTCTCGGTATTTTGGTGGTTTTTCTACTGTTCGGTAATCTTTGAATAGCTGCAGCTCTTTTTGAATAGCCTCCAGATTGTTCGGAAACTCTCGACTATTGAGCTTGGTAATTGTTTCGTTGATCCAAGTCAACAGATTTGACGTCAGCCTATCATATTTAAACTTGAGACCATCTGCCTCCATGATTTGTCCCACAATATTCGCAATTCGCCGTCCTCCTTTCATTTCATTCTTCATTCTCGCAAATGTATGGTAGTACGAGGCAACGTAAGTAAGAACTGATTTTTCATCAGGACGAGAGACATCAATATCTTCTGCGTCCAGTAGTCGTGGAATACCGAGACCATTTTCAGCTGTGTCGAAAGCATTATTAAGGTTGTCGATGTGGCGAGTGGGTACCAGAGAGCTGTAGTCAATAAGATCTGGTCTGTGTGCATGGATAAGAGCATTGAATCCAAGTCCATTCCTCCAAGAAGCTATATCATAAATAAGTAAATAAATAAGCACTAAAGTCTCATGACTTCTCATCAAGATAGGAATCTAAACGACGTACATGTGAAATCCTGGATATTAACTCCTGCATATCCATTAGTCTTTCGCTGACACCACAGAAGGAGAGCGTCCTTGGCAGATTTTTTCTCCGTGCTCTCAGAATTATCCTCGTCCTGGATGAGTGACATCAACTCATTTAATAGTTATCCTATCTCCCTTATCACTACCGCTCCTGATAAGATCATGCTGTAACTGTAATTCATATCACATCTACTCACCACATCAATTTCAATTTCCTGAATTTGAAATCGCAGGATGATGGTCCATATAAGACCCAAAATCAGTCTGGGATTTCCATCCACAATGTCTTCTGCTCCGATAGATTCAAGTCTCACCTACCAAGCCAAACCACATTACCATTATTAATTACCTCTCATTTCCTCTTGATCATAATGACTTTCAACGCAGAACACCAACCTTCGTATGCAAGAAAGCAAGTGACTTATTGACATTCTCTATTTTGTGAACGCGCATCTTTCCACTATTAGGTTTGCCCAGCTTCTCTCCCGAAATAATTTCGAGTAGTTTCAGGAGTTTTCTTCCGTCGGCGAGGTCGGTGAAGAGATCCTCCACCTCCATCCGCGCCTGAAGTACACAAGTTTAGTGTGTAACGATCACGCACCATTAACTCCGAATAAATTAGCGTTAATAAGCCTAATGACGCGTGAATGAGTAATGATGAGAGTGTCGACATTCGACGTACCTTGAGGAGGAATGAGTTCATCCATTTGGTGAACGTTTTCTTCTGAATAGACAGCCGCTCCTCTTGCAGGGCCTTTATCCGCCCCTTCTCGAAGTTGGCGAGTTCCTCCCCCGGCTTCGACATGTTTTGGCACTTAAAGGAAGACGAGCCTACGACTGAGTTGCACTAAGGGCAGTGGTGTCTACATGGAGGACTAATTAAATAATGTCGTTCGTAAATAAACAATAAAATGAGGAGGGGGATGGTTCCGTCCTGGGCCAAACTTCGCACTCAACTGACTGACTGCACCCAGCTTGACAGGCAGGCAGCGGTGGTGGTGGTGCCAACACTCAACAGACTCACACCATCCACAACGTACGAAGAGACCCACACCGGTGCTGGTGGTGGTCTTCACACACAACCGTGAAGTCAGTGGGTGACTCCTGGCTGCGTGAGTATTCCTGGGGGTGATGTAAGTGCCTGGAATTCGAATGACGGGTTAATCTATTTAATAAACAGGCGTCGGCTTATCTCAGGTATTTATTCACAATTCACACACAGGATGAAAGTCAGTTGTTATGTATGCAATGCACATTGAATGGCAAATGAAAGAAGAGGATAAGTAATGAGGTGTGTAAGAGATGAGTGTCGCAAGTCCGTAGTGTAGGCGGTTGATGCATGCAAGACGCTCAGAGATTGTGGATTCCCAAGCGGAAGACATCGTGCTGGCAGAAAAATGACCCGTCGGCTGGTTTAAGAACGAAAGTTTGCGAAAATGTGTGGGGTGGGTCGTCGTCCGTCTGAAAGATTAAGAAGGAAGAACATTAGAACCAATAGTTTCGAAATCTAGTTATGAAGGTATAAAAATCCGAACCTTGAGCTGTCCAATAATATTGATGAGAATTCCTCCGTCGAACATGGGTTGACAGTCTACGGAGGTTATCACGTGCTGTATCTTTTGGAACGATAGGCTCTGCACAAACAATAAAACACAAATCTCATAATAAATGATAATCTTATCGACACCAATAAAAAAAGGAGTTGAGTAAATGCATTCAGCTTTTCGTAAAAGCTGAAATCACCTTCCGTATTAAAAGGACGTACCTGAAACTTCTCCAGAATTTTTGTCGCTCCCTGGCATTGCTGACCCTCAAATGACATCAGCGATTCTGATGGCTGTGTGATTAAAAAGAGTCTTAAGCTTACGCCAAAAATACCACACGCGATGATAAACTGTTATGTACCAGTAGCCCATTAATTAACGCGTATTTATATGCTGCACTGTTTTCTCAGACGTGCACACTACAAGAATACTAATAATAACAGCAACATTAAAAATTCGAACCGGCATCGAAGAATGTCATCGCCAAAATGAAAAAGTTAAGAAAGAGGACACTGAACTTTAACAAAATACGTATCACGCTCGACTTCGACGTAGACAGAAAGGTACTTACGTGATAGAGGCCAAGGAGGTTTCCGCGGGTGGCAGGGTTGTCGAAGAGGGCATAATATTGCTGGGCGAATGCTCTGCCGATTGAGTCATACTGCGGGTTGAAGAGTGCCATGGTACTTCCTTCGACACAGGCGTGGAGAGACAGAGGGTGGGGATGGGCTACGTCCCAACTGCAGTCGTGTCAAAGGTCACAACAACACAAAAACATGAACAACAACAAAGGTCACCCCAGTAAAATTATCCGTTGGTCGTGCTCGTTCTATAGAGGAAGTAACGGGAAGTTCAAACATCCCGCACTCTTCAGAGTCCTCGTCTCTCTATGCTCGCCTCTCTCACACGCTAAAGACCCCCGATGAAATTCATGCCGTGCATACCAGTGCCGTTGCGTTAGGACTAGGAGTTCACAGAGTTCTCAGTGTTCACACACGTGAATGAAATAGTAAAACAATACTAATCAATTAAGTCATTAATGACTGTTTAATGGGCATTAAAAAATGAACTTTAACATACATTGGGTAGTAAATCTTTAACTTATTGTCTTTTCATTGTTCTAAAAAAGCCTAGGGTGCTACATGGTTCCGATTTCCGATTTAACAATAAAAACAGTACAATTATAGTCCCTATCAATAAAATAATTTCACTGTGAAATAAATCAAGTAAAATCAATTCTAACGCTTTTTTTCATCCGACCGTTCCTCAGGCTCGTAAGGAGGTGTTGGAGGAGTTTGAGGATTGGAGACGGTACGTGGAGAAACCCCAGAGGAAGTTTCCCCATCGCTTGCAGAGGAACTTCCGTGTTCATCTTGGTCATTTAGGTTGACTGGCTCTTCAATTACTGGAGACAGTCTTTTGCCTACTTCGTGGGCATCTGTGTCCATCAGTGTGTCAATTTCCTCACGCTGCTGCCGTTCCTCGGATGCATGAACCTTCAATTCCAGTGCACGTGCTGCATTCTTCATATCTGCCAAGGCTCGGATTAAATACATGCTATGATCTGGGTCGTTAAGTTGTTTATTCATCGCAACTGTTTCGTACGACTCTGATCTAAGTTTAAGTGCCATGAAACTATTTGGATTCATGCTCAGAGCCAATGCACATTGTTCTCGAAGTGCGAAGCCTCCTGGGTTCGTTTTCTGTTACAAAAAGAGAGTATAAGATAGCAGCAGATGTTGAACACAACACACTATGAAAACTATGAATATCGTAGTTATTAAATAATTCAATGTCATACGATGTTGGAGTATGCTGCGGCTCGTTGTAAGTAGATATCCTCGGCCACATTTCTCATCGATCGACTTAAAGG
>JAQGBV010001340.1:0-16276 GCA_034698685.1 Isotomurus pseudopalustris
ATTAGTCCGACATGAGCCAGTGGAGCCTGGATTTCTTGAAACAACAAGAAGAGATCGTACATACGGATTAACGCGAAATATTGAACTTTTGCGTGATGATGATTCGGATTAGAAGATGGATTCATTTATTTTACGAATAAAGACTCACTTTAATGGCTGGATTAATGATGAAGAAAACGTTTGATTTAAGTGTTTTATTTTGTTTAAGTAATTGTGAGTTTCGTAAGATTATTTCTTTCTAGAGAAAATTCTTGTTCCTCTGCTGTCACCACCACTAGTAGCGTTGGTTGTACGTGGAACTCTGAAGTTGTGCTCGACTTTTTAATGCTCGATTCCCCATTAGCCTTCATTAACTTCAACTTCTCGGGTCCATTTCATCAAAAAACCTATAAATGAGACTTTATTCAACGAATGAGCCGCTGCTGTTCTTCGTATTAGTAAACGCAGATTCATCATTTGTCAGATTTGCATCTTCTCTTGTTAGTTCCAAATCTTCTGATTCCACTACTGCACTGGCTCATTTTGGAGTGACTTTTCAGGGTCTTCAATAAATTTTTTCGCGTAAAATCTTGTTGTTGCAGTATGTTGCAGTATGTTTTATCTGAATCAGCATTTGAGCTCTCCTTAATCCTAACTGGGCTTTCTGTCACCTTACCTGTTCCAAATGTTCACATGCATGCATCGGATTTAGGATGTCGAACAAAGGATCAACGTTACCTGAGACGAGTTTGAATATTTACAAGAATCGGTCAAGGTCTGGAGGGTGATTTGCAGACAGAGAGAGATTTATTAAAGCGTTATCGGGTCCGGAACCAGCTCGTTAGGAAGTTTAGGAAACACTAATGAAATCAGACACAGTTGGAGCAAGTAAAAATTCATGTTTCTACGTTCGAGTTCCCAAACTTTATTTAATTTGGAATTAACTTTTAATTCTCTATTATCTCAACTAAAAGGAACAGAATGACTTGAGTGATGAACTATTCTTTTGACTAAGAAGGTACGTGGAATGAAAAGGCGCATAAGTCAACACACAGAACTTATTCTTCCTTCCTTTCTATTTTTGACGGTTCTGTGAAACTCCATCCATTGTCTTCGCTTGCAGGTACCTTTGGTACTCACCGAAGGTAGTGAGACATTCACAGATTCAAACCCTCTGAGATTTTAAATGCTACAGCTATACTGCAATGCTATTGTATGCGTAAAAAGAGCTTTCTAAACCCACAATGCTAAGGTACATTTGTGGCCCTGAAAGCTCAAACTTCTACCAACATTTAACCCTTTGAGCTAAGACCAAGATAAACCCTTTTAGATTTCTCAGAAGCTCAGAACACACAATCGAAGCTGGAGTTCAATTTTGTGAGGACAGGACTGCTAGGGTCATAATTGTTCTTACGGAAGTGTACTACAGAGACTACTTGAATTGCTAAGAATATTTTCTCTACATATGCTAAGTTGTGTGCCTTTACATTCCACGTATCATCTTAAGTCCACAGAAAAGTTCATCACTCAATTCATTCTGTTCTTATAAGTCGCAATAGTCGACAATTTTATAGTTCATTCAAAATTAAATAAAGTTTGGGAACTCGAACGTAGAAACATGATTTTTTACTTGCTCCAAACTTTGGTTGATTTCATTAGACGCACAGTGTTTCTTAAAATTCCTAACGAGATGGTTCCAGAGCCGATAGAAACTGAACATCCGACCCAGAGCATCGACTGCTCTTGTCCGTTTGTGTTTTCTAATGGTAAATTCCCAGTTGAACAGAAATAAATTGAGTACTTTAATAAATCTCTTTAATTACAGATCATCCTCCAGACCTTAACCGATTCTTGGAAATATTCAAACTCGTCCATGATAACGTTGATCCTTTGTTCGACATCTTAAACCCAATGCATGCATGTGAACATTCGGTACAGATAGCACAGTTAGGAATGAGGAGGACTCATATGCTGAATCAGCTCGCACAACATACAGCAGCGACAAGATTTTACGCGAAAAAATTTATTGAAGACCTTGAAAAGTTACTCAAAAATGAGCCAGTGGAATCAGAAGATTTCGAAATAACAAGAGAAGAGAGGACATATGGTTTAACACGACAAATGATGTATATGCGTTTACTAATACAATATGAAGAGCAGCAGCAGCTCATCCGTTGAATAAAGAACCTTAAAGTGTATTTGGGTGTTAGACGAGAAAGTTATTAATTCAGATTATTAGGGGAAAATGTATTAGTTTATTAGGCAGTTTCAGTTCTTTTGGCATCCGAAAGAGTGAAGACTTTATAATTTTTACTCTGCAGTACTACCAGCGGCTGTATTTGCAGCCAACAAGAAAAGATTGACTACTTCCTCAGCCGCTTTGAATTTTTGAACGGAGTCTTTGGCCAGAATTGCCATCGACGTGTTGTCGAAATTCGGGTTTTTTCCAATTTCCCCTACATCTTCTTTTATCTCTCTGGCAATCAATGTTGCCTGATGAGCCATCTCCATTAGCTTCCCAGCTTTACGGAGGATATCTGAACAGAAAAAACAGAGAGACTATGAGCAAACAGTTTAAATTTTGAAATTATTACAATTATCAATTAGTTACAAATAATTTTTAATAACCTTGGGCTTGGGTGCTCATTTCTGTCGATGACGATTGTAGCTAGATACGATCCCTTTTGCTGCGGGTTGTACTCAGGTTGAAATAGTAATAAGCGATGTGAACAGTCAACTTATCATTATGAACGGTTGATGTGAACACCAAGTTTACTTAGACAATGCAACTTTTGAGGAGCCTATGTAAACGATTTATTCTCAGAATCTGTGAAGTATGTTTTATTTTGTAGGTAAACTGTCAAGCACAGGGAACCACGAAAGACATATGCAAATTTGTAATCAATATGAGACTGGAAGAAGATAGTGAGTGAGCGGAACAATTATGCTAACAATCAGTAAGAATATCAAAACTGCTAGAATGTGTTCACCCAACTTGCCTTCATTTCATGCTGCATACTGCTTTGTCACACATTTTCCATTTATTCCTTACATTCTGTATCTCTAGTTTTACAATCTTTTCAAACAACATAAATCTTGAGCGAAGACATATACAATCATTATGCAGCAAATCCTAATTACTGTGACCATGCATGAATCCCATCACACAACCACTTTTCCACATCTCTCTTACATCCTCGGCGTATGCTTGGTGCAACTGGTCATATTGACTCCCAAACTGGAGAAGTCTCCCTTCGCCATCTGTTCCCTGCAGGTCTCCGTCATATCCGCTTTGCATTTGTCTTCCTTATCCAACCTCCTCATGATCTCATCACAGAGCCACACGAAGTTCGCTTCCTCTCGTCTCGTTGGAACTGTCGTCATGTCGTCTACTGCCAGCAGCACTCTCGCCTCCGGAAAGTAGTCGAACAGAACTTGTTCCCACAGAGGAACCAGCCTTCGAGGATACTTCAGATAAGGCTGCTTCTTCCTGCACTGCCCAAACTCATTGGGAGACCGACCGAACCTCACCAGCACCAAATACCTCGAGTGCAAAGGCATCCGGAACTGCAGCATTTTGGCGAATTGCTCACTCCACTGCCACTTTTTGGCGTCCAAATCTGTGTCATTCGCGACTCCCATCCAGCTCACTTGTTCCGTCGTGTTCACCAAACTAATGACTAGAATGCAAGGCTGGCACTTCGTATGATCTCTTGGGCTCATCACTTGAGTCCGCACGTCTTTCACGAGTTCCTCAGACATGAATCCATCTGGAGCGTTACTGTCGATGTCAATGAACATAAAGTCAGATCCATCCAGACTTTTGTTAGTAACGTTCTCTCCTGCGTCTTTATTGTATCCAGCTAAACTCTCGTTAACGTACCCTCCTGCGTAACTCTCCCTATTGTACAAGACAATCTTCACACACCCACAACACTTCAAGGGAATCTTGTCGATATCTCCAAGAGTTTTGTTGATCGCTATCCAAAGATAATCAGGTGTAATTGACTCGGTATGCAGGGAAAGTTCCGAGAGTATCACGGAGAAAGCAAAGAAGTACAATGACAGCGTCTGTAAACCTCCACGCTCCTGATGGAATCGAAACTTCGACATGATTGGTGACAGGTCACAGTAAGTTGGAGGCGATGTCACCTGTCCTCGATGAAGGATGAAAGGCTAATGGGCAATCGAGCATTAAAAAGTTGAGCAGCACAGTTTCAGAGTTTCACAAACAAGTAACGCTGGTGGGTGGTGAAAGTAGAGGGACAGCAGTTTTCATAGTTTCATGAGACACAAAGCTAGAAAGCTACGATGAGTTTCACTAGAAAGAAATAATAGTGGAGCTTAATAGCTAAACTAAAGGTAATAGAAGCTCCATTGCCTTCCCTCTTCTCCTAGTCAATAATAATTAATGCATACGCTCGAACTCGCTTTTATACCTCCGTAAACTTTCACCATACAAATGCACACATAATACGCGTAAACTGCACTAGTACATTCAACATTTGTTTCCTCTAGTCTCTCGTGAGGAGACAACCGATGGAGAGAGCAAACTAGCAAACATAATTAAACCCTTTTATACTTCCACTCGTCTCATCACACACACACACCTTACTTAACTTATATCCATGTAAATGCGATCACACACACACACCTTACTTAACTTATATCCATGTAAATGCGATGAACCTTATGGCTGTCTGTCCGTATAACTTCCTCATCCTACAGATTAAGCTTACGCCCTGTTCAACTAATATAGATCTATGGTTCAACTTCATTCTTAAATGGAAACAAAATGCTGTGATGATGACCCATTTAATTCGGTCGGTGGAATCATAATAACTTTTGCATGCAGATGAGGATTTTAATTTCATGTTGCTGGTAGTTCAGTACAGAAAGTGTAATTCATTGCAGCCTGCAGCAGGAGTAATGAACATTAACCTAGAAGACTGTTTTCCTATGGGACAGAAATGCGTCATCTCACATGGTTAGTTGTCAGTTTGTGTGTCGTATATGTTCTACTCTATATTCCTGTACTTACTCAATTAAATCGATTTTGCATTACGTGAGGAGATAACCTATTCATTTATGTTTTATACTTTATTTTTGCCTTACTTTATTATTAGTCTTTGCGAGTTTGCCAGTGAATTATTGAATAACCTGGATGAGTGTTTTAGGGGAATCGATAAGTAGAAATTATTGATTGAAAGTTTTCATGGTGTTTATGTCAGTAGGCAGTAGTCAAGTCAGTAAGGATACTCGAGACTCGTGTTTGGAAGGAAGTTTTAAGCCTAAGCCGTGTGTAAATATTTAAGCATCTCTAAGAGAAGAGAACACTTCCAACCAACTTGTTGATTACTCACGAATCATGAATGTATAATTGTTTTTATTTCTTATAGACAAGAAAGATGATAAAGACATTCATGGAACGAAACTGAATATTGTTTATCTAATGTATCTGTATAAAAACTTCAGTATTTACGTAATTAGATTCAAGCACATACAGATTGACAAAGATCAAACTTCCAAGTTGAGGAATAACTTAGACCCGGCTGAGCCTATAAACTTCTCCTCATTTCCACGAATAGATAATACTTCGGAGGCTAACACAGGACCTTTCTTTTCTTTCCCCAGGGGAGCAGAAATCCAACTCGAGCTGTTGCATGATTTGCAGGCTGTAGGTGTGCAACAAAACGAAAATTACATGTGTGCGTCAAACACAACAATCAATAATCTCATAATATTTGGATATTAAATGCTTACGGTGTTTGGGAAGTCGATCCAGTGACATTGTGCGATTGCCACAATCATTACATTTAAAAAACCTTTTAGTTGCTTTCACAATTCTTATCTGATGACCTTGTTCCTTGCAGTAGTCAGATTGACTCAGGGCTACGTATTTACATTGACGACACATTGCAGCAGTTGTAGCGACAGAAAATGTATTCAGCAATTTATTCTCCATCGCTTCTTTCATTGTTAGTTTCTTGAAGTATTCCTCTTCCTTGAGATCGTTTACTGTTTCCTCATGAGCCGATTTTGCATTCAGGACTTTCTTAAAATCGTCTGAATCGAAGTCAAATTCAACTTCAACTTTTGGTTTGCTTTTGATTGCAGTCTTGGCGTTTGCTTCAGTCTGCACCTTTTTCTTCGACGCATTCGGGTCGGCCTTCTTTATCGGACCTTTACTCTTCACATAATCTAAGGCTTTCTTCATGCTCTGCATTGTTTTTCGATTGATTATCAACGGTTCTTCTTCCGCTCTTTTAGTTGAATACGGATCTTTACTATTGCCGTACTTCTCAGGCTTACTTAAATATTTCATCAAATTCAAACTTCCAGCAGAAGGGTTGTTGATTATTTGTACAGCAATTTCGTTGCTGCAATCTGCTTTCTTCTTATAACTATTGTCTGATTTATCTGCAACTTTTTTACTTTCTTGCATTGAAGCCAAAATCTGCCTGTCCTTATCAGTCAAATGTCTCGTTTTCGCAGGATCTAAGTTGATGGGTTTGGATGGTCCAGGCTCAGGTAGGTCCTTCGTTAGTAAAACATGTTTCTCTTGTTTAAAGTTGATGCTCGAAGAATTTCCAACAGTAAGAGTATTCCGCTTCATTTCACTGCACACGCTTGTTCCCTGAAGTTCCATCCTAAGGTTTTTCAAACCCGCTGGAATTGAGCTTGTTGGCGGAACTGGTTGAGCTTTCGATGATGACGACGACGATAATCTTTCAAACTTCTTACTGCCCTCAATACCCACAGATTTAGCGTTGAAAGGCTTTCCGAAATTCACGGTCATCACACCTTCTTGTTGAGGCTCAGAGTAAGCTCCGTTAAACTTCGGCTTCTCTACAAACGAAACTTTAGATTTATTTTTGCTATAATTTAATTTCTTCAACTCCGACGAAGCGTGATAAACACACACATCACATTCCCATGTATTGACGACTGAGGTACAGTCCTTTCCATCTTTCCTTTTCGACCTACAGTATCCAAAGTCCTTGGCTGTCCCAATAACTCTCACTTGGTTATGATTGTTCACAGACAATTTTAACGTTCCATTGCTTGTTTTGCTATCCATTATCGATGGGGACGTCAAATCAATCACAGATCCAATAGGAATAGCGCTTAGTGACGAAGATGTAGCTGCTCCACTGAACAAATAAACTGTCCAGCACTTTTCCAGTTCCTTCAAATCATTCACTTCCCAAATAAGATACTCGTTTCCCTTCGAACTCTTCCTCACAGGCTGCTTCCTCGTAAGTACTCCACTTGTCCAAATATTCTTCTCCTCACCTTTCTTGGTCCGATACCAAAGATTCATGGACATCAAACTCACATACTGCAGCCCCATATTTCTTTCCTTCAGCACCGACTCTGGTGTCATTGATTCATCGTAGTACAAAGCGATTGAAGTCTTGTACAATCTAATCCGACTAAAATGATCAATCACGTACTGATTCGTATCCAATCCTCCTGCAATCTTCGGTGGCTTCGTGGAAATATCACCGTACAACTTTCTTTTCGCACTACCTCCTTCGACAGACTGGCTTCTTTGTACACTCTCATCTTCGTCTCCATAAATCCAGGTTCCTCCGTCATCTACTTTTCGACGCTTCTTTTCCGGACTGGGGCTTCCGAACACATCCGTATATGTCAATTTGCTCAAATCTTTCTCCGGGGACTTTTCGTTAGCATTCAGTCTTTCACCAGTACTCGTATCCTCCTCCTTTTCTTGACTTCCATCCTCCAAAAGGTTCAGAAACTCGTCCAAATTCTCTTCTGCTTCTGTCGACATCGTCACTTTCTTCTGAAAGACAATAACAATTGGTATCCTTCCTCAGTCCTGAATTGTCTCAGTCAGTAATCACCTGAAAAAGTGAAACTTTACTCTCACCTCTCTTCACACAATAATTTTGAAATTCAAAATAGTCCAAATAAATCCATACCTGAATAAATATGGTTGTGTCAATCTTGTCGAAAGTCGAAATTCCAGGTGAGGAGAAAGCAAAGTGAACGAAGAAAAGTGGAGCCCGCTCTGTCGCAACTTTCCCGCGTCCATTCAAACAGAGTGAAAGCGCCCACTTCGATCTCCACGTGTGTGTGTCTTCCATCCTTCATCCTCTGCCTTCATAACATTTTGTTATTGTTGTTTTGAAACTCAAGTGAAAGTTCTTTTAGTAAAAACTGTTCCACTTTACAAAATGGGAAAGGTAAAGACGAAAAAACCGAAAGGAGTTGGTTTGGGACAGAATTTCAAGCAGTCGATGCGACTGGAACATGCCAAGTTTGGCCAGCATTTACTGAAGAATCCACTCATTGTCGATGGAATGGTCGAAAGAGCTGCGTTGAGGACGACGGACACTGTTTTAGAGGTATATAGTAGATAAATAAAGTAATAAGGTCCGCTGACAGATTTTAAAAAACTCGTTTTGAATATAAACTAATTACTAGTTGATATTTAGGTTGGTCCTGGAACGGGAAACTTGACTATCAAGATGCTACCGAAGGTGAAGAAAGTATTGGCGTTTGAAATTGACCAGAGGATGGTTGCAGAAGTTATCAAGCGTGCGAGAAATGCAGGAATGGAAAACCGATTGGAGGTCATAGTGGGAGATATCATAAAGACGGGAGATCTTCCACCGTTTGATATTTGCGTGGCGAACATTCCCTACCAGATCAGTTCCCCGTTGATTTTTAAACTTCTGCTTCACAGGTATCTAGTAAAAAACAATGCTTTTAAATATACTAGTAAGGATGACAGTGTAAATTACCATAATACTCTCTGTATTGTAGACCTGCATTTCGATGTGCAATATTAATGGTACAGAGAGAATTTGCCCAGAGATTGGTTGCCCAACCTGGAGACAAGCTGTACTGTCGACTTACTCTTAACACTCAATTATTGGCAAGGACTGAACATCTTATCAAGGTGAAGCATTCGTAGATTGAGCGACACAATGACACATTATTTATTCCGTTAATTTGAATCGAGTCAAATATCGTTTGTACTATTCATTTTCCTCAGGTGGGAAAGAACAATTTCCGACCACCACCAAAGGTAGATTCATCCGTGATAAGGATAGAACCTCGAGTTCCTCCACCCCCAATTAATTACAAAGAATGGGACGCCCTTACACGGATAGCATTCGCAAGAAAAAACAAAACGCTAGTCGCCAACTTCAGAACAAATTCAGTTGTCGCTAGTTTATCCCAGAATTACGCAGCGGTTAACTCGATGGACTTCCAAAACTCCACTCCAAACGCATCAACCATTCTTTCGAAAAACCCCGGACAACTGCAACAGCAGCCAAAAGACTTCCAAGAATTAGAGAAACTTATATTAACCAAAATAGAAACCGTCCTTTCCCAACATTTCCCTGAAAAACGAGCTCGAATGTTAGACGTTGATGACTTCATAAAGCTCTTACTTGAGTTCAATAAAGAAGGAATACATTTTGCTTAGGCAATATTAATTCTCAATGACTGTTTTAAATCTTCGCATTCACCTGTTGTGTTAACGAATAAAAATACTATAATTAATCCATCTTCCATTTTACATCTGAATCTGATCATATTTCCATTTCTCCAAATAGGAAACTGTTTTGGCTGTCAGGAAACTTCATGTGTGAACTCTGTGAACATCATCATATTATAAGTACATCAGATCAGAAGCATGTTTCGTTTTGCATCAGAAATAATTTAAAACTCAACTCTCAAATTCATACTAATTCTGTTTCCGTACTACATAGTTGAGACACCGATACCTTTGTTCAAAGTAGAAATGCATCGAGTGGAGTGTGAAAAGTGGAGTCGTTGAAGTGAGCAAACAGAGGGAGAATGTCAACAACAAAATATTTTTCCCTCAACTGTCCCTTACAATATTATTCCTTCGACCCACG
Source organism: Isotomurus pseudopalustris (assembly GCA_034698685.1). Lineage (NCBI taxonomy): Eukaryota > Metazoa > Arthropoda > Collembola > Entomobryomorpha > Isotomidae > Isotomurus > Isotomurus pseudopalustris. The sequence continues at coordinate 9,882 of JAQGBV010001340.1, forward strand.
TTCCTCCTCCTGAGGAATTTACAATGGTCGACGTTGCTGTCGAAATCCTGTCCTGTTCCGTCCCTGTCCCGAGAGAAAACCTCATGTAAGTTAGTCAAAAGTTACCCTTACTTGGAACAAGACAACAAACCATATAGAATATAGCGATGTCAACTCAAAATACAATAACTGAGGTGTATTTTATAATTCGAAATTAATAAGTTGTACTCACAATTTTCTTTTCGTTCTAGTTTTACCGTGAAGACATGGTGGACTCAAGTGGAAGTGGAAGGAAGCAAGAATTTCGTCAAACTTCCGGCTCTCCCGATGATAGAACAGTTCTTCCGTATGAAACAAAAGGAGACTGTTGTCTTCGTCGAAGTCTGGTATGCCAACGAAGAACTTTTTCCTCCAGGAACTCGTCGATTTTTGGGAATGTCGAAATCTGTGGTAGACCCTATGCTTTCTCACCCACAGGCCAGCCCAGCTATAGAGGTACTTAAATACTAAAAAACCAAAACGTCGTAGTAGGATTCTGGGACTTTCCAGTTACTGTTCCAATAAAGCCGAGTAATTCTGATTTGTATCTTTTTCTGCAGTGGCTGGATGTGTACGACCCCATTGAGAACTTCGTCAGAGGAAAAATGCTATTGAAGGTCCATGCAAGCTTCTCAAGTACCTCCAGTGATGTGGAGCGAGCTTCATCTCCTGCTTCAGCCGTGCAGCCCTACGCTGGTCCATCCACGAGTTCTGTTGGAGTAGGAGCTAATCACCTTCCTTCTTCTTATTTTGGAACGAAAGAAAGACTGCCTAACTCATCAGTGGAATCATCGCCTTTTAGTAAAAGAAGCATTCCAGTGCAAACTGAAGAGCAAGAAGACACATCTCCTGACAAGCCGACACCTGATGACCCAACAAGAAGTGCTCCTAAAATCCTCCCCAAAGATTACAGAAGTAATGGAAATGCAAACCAAGTTTCGTCAAAAACTTTGTCTGTACTAAAAACTACAGAAACAAATAGGCAAATTAGTTATGATGCAGTCAGATCAAGGTTCAAACCAGGAGGAGCGTCTGAAATTAAAGTAACAGGGAAGTCCTGCATGTCCTCTAGGGAAGCAAAGGATGATCCAATAGTAGGAGCAAACAGTAGAGGAAACGGAAAGAGCGTAAAATTAATTCCTGAAGCAACCTCCACAAACATCAAAGACAGTAAACGATCAGGAGGAATCAAAAGTTCTCAAGACGCAACGAATAACAATGAAATCGACTCCATAGTATTTCAAGAAGTAGACGCTGTCTTGGAAAAGCTGAAAAACCTTGACAGTTTGAAAACACCAGTGTCTAAAAAGACTAATGGAAATATTGGCATTTCCAGAGAAAAGTTCAAAGATGTGCCACACTCGAAGCAAAATCCAACCACTCTCGATGCAAAATTACAAAATGACTGGAAGGACTACTTAGCAAAACGGAATGGCGAAACGCCATCATCTACTAAAACTTCTTACAACAGTAATAGCCCTGTGTCCACAATTAACGCAGGATTTCACGAACACTGGAATGACAAAGGCCGAGATGTATTTAGTAAACATACAGACAAAAATCAAACACTGCTAGACGGAACTTCAGCATTTTCTGCTCACATTAAACCTACTCCAATGTCATCTCAACTTTTAAATTCAGGCAAATCTGCTCGCTCAACCGCATTTCCTCCAAGAAGTACGCGGATCGCTGCTGCAATTTACAACGACTACCCAGATGGACTTGGCAACTAAGACTTTTATCTCGCAGTATCTTGAATTTTACAAAATAATGTTCCATTCCCATAATTATGGATTTTAAAGTACAACTTGCTACGCTTTCAGTCTCGCTGCATTCATTCCAGCAGCTTTGAACGTGTCTCAGAAAGACAAAAGTACCTCATTTAAATGTGACTTACTCTTCTAACAATAAGTTATTTTTCTCCTTTCATTACCGGTCATCCCATGAGTTTTAACGATGACTGGTGTAGTTTTCGAGCAGATTTTTACTGAAATAAAATGCTGTCCTGAAACATGATTATCATGTCTCTCCGATTTTGTACAATCTCATTTGCAAGCAAGTGTTGCACGCACTCAAACACATGAAGTTCATCTGCAATCTACAACTTGGCACGAATACCCACAGGATTGTGAAAGTACACACACAGTAGTAGATATATAGACACAAACAACTTGCAACGCAAACAATAATCTTCTACTGCCAAATCTATAATTACTAATTGCGCATTAAATATATTTAAGTACGAATTTTTTTTCGAAACATTTCATTTCATGGTTAACTTTCAAAGATAAGATGAACGCGTGGAGAATATTCTTCCGAGTGGAGAAAGTGGGGCGAATTCCCCACGTGGGTAACATAGGCTTCACTTACATCACTCCCATCGCCCAAAGGGACCTCTCCCTTCTTAAAGACGCTGCTGAAAACACCCCCAGAGGAGTTTCCAATGCCCGCAGCCCCGGAAATCTCACCCCCGGCTTCCGTCAGGCTCCTTTCAGGTGATTAAACTTGTGTAATTACTTCAAGTAGTTAAGTTTCATCATCTTAAATAAAGTTGTGTTTAAATCTGTAGACGATACTTTTCAACGGTAACAACGACGGACATCCAAAAGTCTGATGACGCAAGAGGAGCTCCAAAGAAGAAACCAAAGACTGCAGAGACTGCGAAGATTCTTTTGATATCTGAGACGCTCTCAAAGACCGCAGTGACCTTGGAAGAAGCAACGAAAATTGCAGCGAGGAAGGGACTTCATCTCATCCCCGTTGAAAATAAAGTCCTCGAAAAAGCCCAGACAGAAAAGCCTGTATACAAACTTATTACTAATGCGGAATATTTAGCGCTGGAGGAAGACCCTGTGGACACTGGAGCATCCACAAGAACAAGTATGAAGTTTGTAACCCGATAATTTAAATAAATTCTAGATTACTTTCTAACTTCTATCATGTTTATTATAATATTCCAGGTGAACCGTTTCAAAAAGACGAAAAGAAGAAGGACAAGGAAGTTAAATCGATGGTGCTGAAAAGTTCCATAGCAGAACACGACCTCCTATCGAAACTTAAGAATATAAGGAAGATGGTCGAGAAAGGCCATACAGTTCGAATGATGATTGGACATCCTGGGGATAAAGGAAATGCAGTAAGGTCACAACTTCAAAATTCTACAATATTACTCTTCGTTGCAACCTTCATACCTAACCTAACCCTGCTTTGAAAATTGCAGGAATCAGTATACAAGTCAATAGAAAGCAACTTAAAAGACACAGGAATCCGGTTTATCCAGAAAGTAGTGAAAGGTCAACAGATCAGATTCCAACTGATGCCCCCAAAAGACCAACCCACCACCACCACCCCCAAAAGTAAGTCTAACCACAAGGCTGCTCAACCTGAGACGGAAATACCTCCTGCCTGAGCCTGATCACAACTTTACAATTAAGGGATTAATCCAATCATCTCGTTGGACCTACCATATAGTCTTTCACCATCTTCATTAAAAGATTTAAGTAAAGGCAAATGACGCCATAATTAATGCAAACCAACCACTCACTCAACATCACTTTTCTTTTTTCACATTCGTTAATTTCCACCATCACCTGTCTCCAATGAATTCTCGCCTCATGATAATCAAATACGCATTCTGTTTGGACTTTGGAGTATAATAACATTGTAAGACTGTCAAGGATGATCACCTTACATTTAAGCCTCGGGTGACATTTATAGCCCCAGCTTAACTGGACCAATAAAGCTACACATACACAAGGAAGGTTATGGGAATACGGGATCGAGAGACAGAGAGAGAGTTCCAGAGTAGAAGGTTATAATATTGTGATGATGGTTGGTTGCTGGCTGAATGTGGTGTGACTCTCCTGTTGTCGTCATTCTGCCTTCCCAGTCCTTCCTTCCTTCTCCCACAAAAGACTTTCACTTACCTCGACTCATTTCTCCATCTTTAACCTCATCTTTTTAAATTTAACTCTATCACATCAAACACTGCTTAATTGGATCCTTCGAAGTGCCCAAGGTCTCGTAACTGAAGCCCCATTGAATCAGCACTGGCAGTTGGCAACCTATTCTGGTAAGTACATTTAAACATATGATTGTGTCTCCCGAGTTGTAACCTTCAGGTTATTTAATTGCGGAATTAATTGTTACAATTTATAATCAATCTTGTAGAAACAGGACCCTTAGAAAATGATAAGAACTAGCTATCTAACTTATAACTCCTTAGTTCAAACGACTAAAAGGGACAAAGATGTATAAAACCATTGCAGTAATTAATTCTGAAAGGGACTGTTGGTTAAGGTTATTAGGTCAGGGACAAGGCACATATCTTTCATACAGTAAGTCACTACTCTACTACCTATTTAACTATAATCAGAACGCGTCTACCTGAGCAAGAACAGTACGTATTACAATACAATGCTACTTAACAAACGAGTATCTTCTATCAATGCGATTACTTAATTTTAGATTACAGTTTTTTAGTCAATGCATTCCTCTCCTCACGTGCAGTTCACTTTTGTTTGCGAAGGATTCCTCATCCACACGTGCTCCTTAAAAAACTATATACTGCTAGTTTTTAGCCTGAAACATCAAACCGTTTTTAATGTAAATTAGTAGATTATATTATAACTAGTTGAATCAAAGTCTAATTAGCCCAAATTGACTGGGCTAAAAAGCAAAAAACGGTGTCGGAAACTTCATTCCAAAATTCCTTATCTATTTATAAGGTGTGAAGTACCCTCTGTACAAATCTGTCTGATTTCTGGTAAATAACGAAATTATTGTATTATCGAATTCAAGTGTATTGCTCAATTCTATTTTACGCATTTCAACGCATCCGTAATATCAATCAATCACACTTGAGCAGTTTATCAGTCAACAGTGCAGTTAGAATGACCAATAGCACAGTGAAGTAATTTTGAAGTAATCACTTAAGTCAACAGTTATTGTTAGCTTATTAGTATTCAGTTCAGTTAATTATTAGCATTTCAATATTAGCAATCAATATTCAGTGGCTCCTACAGTCAACTGAACGCGTGTGTTTTTACTCATCCGTCCTCTCAAAAACAATCAGGTGTCAGGGACAGTTTACCAAATAAACGAACTATTGGTCTCATGATTTGTAAAGCTTTCCTACAAGTTGAAGTTACCAGCAAATTAAAGCTGTACGTCACTCCAGAGAACTGAGGGGGTATTTCCCACAGACAACAGAAGTATTTTCACGAGAAACACGAGGAATTCCATTCTCATAAGTCTCACCAATCGAATGCGTGTGAATTGTGAATTACTTCGTACGTTAATTAGTTAAGACTTTTTCAGTAATCCTCATCTCATCTCTCTGTTATGCAACATGTACTATGTACATAAACACGTAAAGACGTAAACACATTTGTGATTGTGAATGAACTTCTTTTCCTTTAAATCTCAGGTTTTCCCCGAAGACTTGTTGAGAGCTGAGACTTAAGCTAAGCTACTTATTGTTAGCTAACATTTTCGGATTTACATTTTACTTTCAACTGATCACCAAAGTCCCCTGCCAGTCATCTCCAATGTTCAACTCTACGTGCGGAGTCAATGTCTGGATTTTTCTCAAAAATGCGACTAGACATTATGGGACTTCTTCAGGGGTAACTAAAATTCACTCAGCTTAATATGCGTCATCGTTTTAAGTGCCCTTAAAACCAGCTTCTCTGGACACCTCCAACTTAATCATCATATCATTGTTGCGTTCCCACACAATAACTCTTTTTTACACCTTCTTCATTCTTCTTACGAAATTAACAAGCTAAAGCTTACAGCAAAACGAAACGGTCTCTCAGTTCTTTCCTCACTAGTCATCAGCAACTACACACACACTCACTCATTCTTTCATTAACTTAACACACAAGCAGTCCCAAGTTGAAGTTCCTCATCGTGTAATTAACTCATCAATTGATATTCGGAGTGGTTCGGGGAAGTTTACTCAAGCTAAACTGCAAGTGCAAACTCACATGCGAGTGTCTTTCCATTCGATCAATTGACTCTATAGTCTACTTATCTACTGTCTACTATTATATATTTACTAGTTCAGAAATAATATCACCCTTGTCCCACGGACCTTTCACGTGTTACTAACTACATAACTCTGATTCATCAGCGCCTTACTGCATGCTGCATGCAGTCACAAGATTTGGCGAATTATCATTCATTCGATGGAAGTAGCAGATTAAAAATTTTTTGACACTTCTGGTCACTTAGAATAAATGGGAAGATTTCGTGAGCATAAAAGAGAGAGACTGTTTTGTTGAGTTGTGTGTGGCAGTGAACTTAAAGAGACGCTTCTCAATCTTTGTCCTCCGGTGTTACATTCCCAGTGATTGTGTGACTCTGCATGAGTT
>JAQGBV010001341.1:0-16268 GCA_034698685.1 Isotomurus pseudopalustris
CATTTCGTCGGACTGGTAACTCTCCGCCTCTGCTTCAAAAGTCTGGACCTCTAATCTGCCTGCTTCAGCGAGAATGAAGACCCAGAAATCTGCGGTTGAGGTCCTAAATTTCTCAACGCATCTCGTTTTCCATCTAAACTCTAGGGCAACGCAGGAGACTTTATTGCATCGCAGGAACATTTTTTTTATTAATCGCTGCGGGACTTGTAAGTAACTGATACATCTAAACTGGTTAGCAGCTGCATGATTTATTCGCGAAGCTTGCTTCAAATTCCAGTGATGGGGACAGAAATGACAATGCACCTTCACACATAATTTTTGGATACTCACGCTTTCATAATATTATTGACCTTCTGATTCTTTCTAAGTAAATGAGCTTTTGTTCTATAACTATAAATACTTTTCATAAAATAGCTAACTTCAACCAACGCAATTTACTTCCTAACAATTTAGTTTACATACTCTTTATACTTAATACATCCCTTCTAAAGCTACCAGTCAGCAACATGCAGCAATGCAGCCTGTGTTTATTTACTGTTTCCATTTTTGTGTGCACTACTAAATATCTACTGATTGAACCTCCAATACTTATTCACATACTCTTGCATGCATTATTGTGACACGACACGACACTATCATTCATATTATACCTTCACGTTATTTACAAAGTAGAGAGCGAGCAGTTAACAGCACCATACAAACAAGATTTATTTAATCTCAATAATATCCTCCCATATTCTTCTAATTTATTATATTACACCCTACTACACAAAATGACCAAGAAGGATTCCAGTTTGTGTTGAATGATTTTTATCTTTCTGTTTTTAAAAATAAACCCATTTCTGACTTCTTGTACAAGTGTTTTGTGTGCATGAGTTTTTACACGTGAAACTTGAAACGTGGAGAAACAAGTTGTGAACAAGTGTACATAGTACATGTATACTATGTTATTTCGACCTAGTCTTAATCTCATAATCTAAATCCAGTAGAAAGCATAAAGACCAAGAAGCCTTGAAGCAGTGATCAGCTAGAAGTAAAGAGCATTTCGAATCCGAGCACATTTCACACTTGTTCATTTCTCTACGGAATAAGGAACGAAGGAATTGTACCCCCAGGAAGACTCATAGGAGTATCAGTAGCATCAGTAGCACGGACTAAATAAATCCATCTTGTTCATTGAGAATATTAAAAAAAAGTTCTTCAGCTTGGAAAAGGAATATTGCGTGTGTGTGTGTGTATTTGCCTAATATTGCATATGTGGATTGCGGATGGAGGAGAGAGATGAATGGAAGAAATGTTGGACACACAGCTCTCGTGTCTATTTAACTCTGCTCATTAGTTGTAGTTGACTGGTTGGCTTGTACGAATCCTACTTGTCTTGTGTGAAGTCTTGCCAATTTCTTGTGCCAATACTCATCTGCCCTCCGGAGCACACTGGTCTCGTCGTCTCAAATGATCTTTCCTAAGTTCACGAACAAATCTTCCTTCCGTCTCACTTTTATCGGGTCATTTGGGTTGTAGTTTCACTTTTTATTACACTCCCAGTCTCTCTTGGGACATCCGGCTAACCCTGGCTGGCACTCTACCGGGATGACTCACCTTACAGAAGATTCTTCTGACTTTTCTGAGTGACTTAATCTCTGCGAATAGATGCAACAAGTGATATAGGCTGCAGTATTTTATAATATCATCATCAGATGTGAGGGCATGGGTGGTTATTATTTAATTGAGTGAAGTGCAAGTTTAGCACACACAAGTGGAATACAAATAATATGCAACTCTTTATACACGAGAAGTGCAGTAATTTATAACTGACCGAGTTTATTTGTGACAAAGTTGAATGGACAAAGTGAGTGGTCATTGTGTATTATCTTATCGACGAAACATATTATGCAAATACTTTGATCAACACAACTGAGAGAGGTGGGAGAGGTGACCATCAGGGAAAATGAGTTCCAACGTGAGTTTTGCCCTAAATCTGCAGTCGGAAAGAGGTCACAGTGCGATAATGGGGCGACTGGAGTCTGAGTTACGGATTCTGGAGAACCTGAAGAAGTTCTTACAAGCTCAGATTAGATCTGGAAGAGAATACTCTCAATCTCTTGGAAATGCTTCGACGTCAGCGATGAAGACCTTGACGGAAGGTGCTACGAACAGTGAGTGTTCCACGGACAGTGTAGTGACCAAAGTGTGTCTTCACATCCTGGAAGAAGTGCAATCGGCAGCAACCACCGTGAAGGAGAATTCAGATTTCCTTCACGGAACAACTCTTGTGCAGCTGAATGAGTTGATCCAGGAGAAAAAACATCTTCTCAAATTGGCTAATGAGGATCATGCCAAAATTAAAGCGAAACTTGATCAGGTAGATAATATTAAAGTAAATTGCGTTGGTGGGATGGGAGGATAATAATCGTAAAAGATTACTATTACTTAATTAGGTTGTTTTTAAGTTTATGGAGTTCCAGTCAGATTGCCAGATAGTCTAACTACGAAGGTTTCTAGAATTGTTATTGTCTTGTGCTGCGAGTCTAGAGTTAGGCTGCAGAACACAAAAGTAGAGAATGTAGAGACAAAGCAAAAACTTCTCGTTTAAAGATGTTTGCTGTTTGCTACCACAAAAATTGCCATAAAAAGATTACTTAGACGGAGATGCATGGAACTGTAGACATTAGAGATTTCTTTGCAAGCATTGGCAGAGCTTGAGAATGAGAGCCGTGCAAAAATAAAAGCCAGCAGACTTCTGCATTAACTCAAAGAGAGTAAGATAAATAAACATAAATACATCTTCATCCCACTTTAATGCCTGCCTGTCGATAACTTTATTGAGTCGTTTCAAAGATTTGCTTACTTCAGTGGGAATTATAGGGTGTGCAAAACTAATGGCTTTGGCATGCGATGAATGTACCACATGCAAAGCTGAACTTTAATCTTTACTCGAACAAACTAACCCTTGACTGGTGATTCTTGTTACGAATTATCTTAAATTAAAGTTCAGCTTAAGAATAAAAGCATCATTTCTATCTTTATCTCAATTTCTGAATTGTGAATGAATGCATGAATCATTGACATACAATAAAGGGAGTCCTCCCAGTTTATGAAGTGATCTCATTTCGCCTCAAGGAAATAATAACTTTGTTACTTTGTAATCTGTAATCTTATGGTTGTAAAAGTAAAACTGATGTGAAGATTTTTTGCGTGTGAAGCTATAGGTCAACTTCATGAATCTTCATATTTAGGAGTTATTATTCTGTAAATTACTAGGATGGTGAACATGTCATAATCACGCAATTATTATTTGTGTTTGTAGTTCACCGACACTGTTAACAAGTGTAAGAGTGAGTACCTCAAAAACTTCCAAGCTTATGAAGTCGCGAGAGGAAAGTACGAAGAGCATTGTTCTAAAGGTAAGAATATAATAATTAAAATTATATTATTAGTTTGAAGAGATACACAATACGACAGACATTATAAACCTTTTCAATCCTTTTTGCACGCGAATTAACATTCAGACATTAAGTAATAATGTGGATTTCGCAAGTATCCCTACTTTAAAAATAATCTACACTGTCCGGAACTGGAGGGTGTGCGATACCAGAGTTAACTCTGCTCTGCAGTTGATTCATATTCATGTTTGAGCAGAATCAAATCACGAAACCTGTTTTATGAATATCTTAGCATATGTTCAGAGATAGTGGGTTGGTCGCTGTCCAACAAGCAATTATTGTTTTTGTTAAAAGATGACTTTAAACTTAATAGGAGTTACATTCGAGAACAAATTATGCTTCAGCGATATTTCGTAAAGAGTCTTTTTATCTTGGAGACTGTAGCTTTAAGTGTTCTTCTTCGTACAATTGAAAGTTTGCTGCCCTTGGGAATATGGAAAAGAGACACCAAATACATTTAATTTATCATCGTCAGATGAATCTTGCTACAAGCGTCCTTTGTACTTTTCAATCAGCAGGTGTAATCGCAGAATGAGTCATGTTCAAGCAGGAGATTCTTTCGTTTGGTCACAATGAGACAGGTGTGAGTTGAGAGACGAATGACCAGCAGCAGAGTTGGATTAATTATTACGATGCAGGGCAGGTCGCACTTTTCGTTCACCAAGGATTTAATTGCTGAGTGAGTGTGTCATGCATTAATAGTTGCCTACTGCCTACTTCGTATGTTCCTGTGACGAATGAGCAGTTAACTTGGCTTAGTCACAGTGACTAACAATTATTGTAGTACGGAGAAAAACAGTTGCAATTATTGTAATGGGTATTTATTGAAATGTATCTTAAGTGGAATTCTCACGAATCACGATCAAAGCTTCGAAGTCAATGCCGTGAGATTAATTAGCAGTGCAAGGAAAAGCTATGAACCATGAATTAAGTTTGATTAGCGAGTGTATGATTCATAGATGAAGTTGTGTGTATGATTTTTGTAGGTCGCAGTGGAAATAAAAAGGTGGAAGATGTACGAGAAAAGTTTTTCCGAGCTCGAAAACGCTTAAACATTTCACATGCGGAGTATATCCTAGCAATTCACGAAGCGACCGAATACGACCGCGATTTCCGTACGATTTTGCTCCCTGGATTGCTCCAAGTGGAACAGACATGGTGTGAGAAGCAAGTTGGAAAGTGGCGAGAAATCCTTGATCAAGTGTGGAACAATGGACCAGCACTCCCGTCTGCACAAGGGAAACTCAAGGACTTCGAATTCACTAAGGAATACCTTGAACTTATAGGAAAACACAAGTAAGACTTGATAGGTTATTTAGTTTCGTGTGATTTCCTAATTACGTAAGAGAGAGATGATTACGGCGAAGCGGAAATGGAGTAAAATTGATATTATAGTCATTCTCAGTCGCAGTTCGCAGTTATACTGCAAGTTTATGAAGTGGATTGCCTTGATGAGTCTGATGATTTTGTATTGACAGATCCAAGCCTCTCACGCCAAAGGACTTTACATTCGAACCAGCCTGTGACTCATCCAATTCACCAGCCACGCAAGCCTCTATAATTGTAGATTCGAGTACCGTAGAGTTTCTGAAAAGCCGTCTGAATGAGTGTGAGAAGCGTTTGAAAGCTAGTGAATCTAACTTGGCGAGTAAAACAGAAGAAGTAGCGAAGCTTAATCCTTCCATGTAAGCGTTAAAGAAGAGTTTGATGGAAAAGATATCTCTTAGGCAGGTGGCACTAATCCCCGTGGAATTTGGGATTCTTTTAGGGTGTCAGACATGAAAGGAGTGGAGTTATGTCATACACGATGCGAGACGGAGCGTTTCAGGAGTCTCAAGAACTATTTGGATATACAATTCAAAGAAAAGCTGACTGACAATGTGTCACAATTGGATGAAACCCTATCCATCATTAGCGAGCATTCGCTTAAGCGAGGAACCAACAGATTTGCGACGCTGTTTCGAAATGTACGGGGCAAGAAATCCGTGTCGTTTAACGATGAATCTTCTGTTATCAGCATTAAAAGTAATGACCAAGTGGACAGTGCGTCAATTACGACTGTAGAGAAGAGTACAGCTGCACTTCTAGATGAAGATTGGTTTCACGGAGTTCTTCCTCGAGAAGATGTAGTCAGGCTTCTCAAGAAGTAAGTTGAACTGTTCGAGCTAATCTTCAAAATGAAATCTGATGCTCGAAGCAGAAAATTTTTACTGTGTGAATTGCTTGTAATGTAATTAGGCTTAAGTGTTTAAAGTTAGAAGCATATCGAATTTCTGTACTTAAGTATCATATGGTATTTAAATTATTTAGAGACGGCGACTTCTTGGTTCGAGAGACGACTAAGAATGAAGAGAGACAAATAGTACTTTCCGTGTTTTGGAGTGGACCTAAGCATTTTATTGTTCAGACTACTTTAGATGTATGTCAGTCAAATAAGAATTTATTATTGTGGTTATTTATGAGAGTGAGGTAAAATTCCTTCGTTTGATATTTCCAGCAACAATTTAGGTTTGAGGGTCCCATATATCCCACCGTTAAGGAGCTGGTTGACCATTACGTGCGTGACAAGTTACCTGTGACAAACCGATCTGGTGCTGTGATAAAGAAGCCGGTGAAACGGGAGAACTGGGAGCTGAATAATGATGATGTACAACTCATTGAAAAAATCGGTCGGGTACGTGCTGACAGTCTTTACACTTCATTAACTTGCGCATATTTTAAGTTTTGAATGAATGAATGACCTCATTTGCTAATTACAGGGTAATTTCGGAGACGTCTACAGAGCTCGGTTAAATGGGACGCTTGTTGCAGTCAAAACATGTAAAGTCAATCTCCCGGATGAACAGAAGAAAAAGTTTCTGCAAGAAGGAAGGATCCTGAAACAATACTGCCATCCAAATATTGTAAGCTTCGTTGGAATCTGCGTACAAAAGCAACCTATTATGATTGTGATGGAACTTGTGCCAGGTACGAAACTATGAAAGCACTCGCAAATAACTGCGTGTTGCAGCTATAAAAGTCTTCATGGTCGTCGGTATTCAGTACAGAATAGTAAAATGGGTATTAAAATTCCATCCAGGTGGTTCTCTCCTCACTCATTTGAAAAACAAAGGTTCTAGTTTAACAGCTAAGCAGCTCAGCAGAATGTGCCAAGATGCTTGTGCAGGAATGAGATATTTGGAGGAGAGAGGTTGCATTCATCGGGACTTGGCTGCGAGGTAGAATGATTATTTGGATTCCCCGAAGTCTACAGTAAAAAGGATAAATGAACAATTGGTTTTTACTCGAACTCTTTGTTAATTGAAATAGAAACTGCCTTTTGGATGAATCGGGTATTATTAAAATCTCAGACTTCGGGATGTCGCGCGAAGAGCAAGAATACGTGGTTAGCGATGGTCTTAAACAAATTCCTATCAAGTGGACAGCTCCGGAAGCTCTGAATTATGGGAAGTACACTTCCTTGAGCGATGTTTGGTCTTATGGAATACTCATGTGGGAAATATTCAGCCGTGGACAGACTCCTTACACTGGAATGAGCAATTCTAAGGCTAGGGAAATGATAGAAGCAAATTACAGAATGCCAGCTCCAGAAGGAACTCCCGATGTGATATACCAACTCATGACCAGATGCTGGCAGTATGAACCTGAACAGAGACCGAGATTTTCAGAAATCTACGGTGAAATTGATGTCTTCATGAATTCTGATCTGATTTAAGTTTTCTTTTTTAAGTCTTATCAATGCAAAGATCTTATTGGTTCTATTACGAAGTAATTACAAATTACAAATCTAATCACAGTATGCAACTTATCTGACTAAAGTAAAATAAATCCAGTCATATTTTATATCCCAAGAAAAGGCATAAAGTTATAAAACAGTCATTTTACATGCAGGTTACCAAAGAGTTGTCCGACTTTTTCGTCCACTGATGAGGCAGAGTTTTTTAGGTGATACTTCGCAACTTCAAATAAAAATCCGTTTCTGGCAGGAGTCAGTCTTTCTTTTAACAATAAGCCACTGTATATGTCCAACATTTTGTGATTTTCTTCCACCTCCATTATCAAATAGCTGAGAGGCAAGTGTGACTAAACAACAATAATTCAATATCTTTACTAATAGAACTTCGAAATAAGCAACTAAACTCTATGCAACATAAAATTGGTACCTGTTCCACGGTGAATCTGAGATGATTCAAACAGTCCATTGTCCAAAAGTTGCATTTCAGTTGAACATCCTCAGCTGCACGCAAAGGTATCATCAAATATGCAGCGAAAATTTCATTAAAATAAGAGTTGCCAGCATACTCTTTTATCAGCTGCGGATATCTGAAATAAAAAAAATGTTTATAACCTTATAATTAAACGCCACCAAAACCACTTATAAACGTGACATTGCGATTACAGATCAGAAAACATATCAGGATGCTCCGGAGTCCACTTATGTTTGGAGAAAATCGGTTTCTTCCTGCAAGACCGAACAACTTCACAGTTGGTTAAAATTGGAAGAATATTTCTGAGAAGTGTTTGAGTTTCTTCACTTAAATACACACCTGGGTCACCTATTAAAAACAACAGCAAATGTGCTACAACTTTTTACAATCATTTAATGCAAAATAGAAACACAATGGTAGATCGATTACCTAAAGTGAAAACCCGACAAATGTCGCAGTACAAAGTGACGAAATCTTCTGCAGAGCATACAATAACATCCACGTAGCTCTCAAGGCACTTCAGCAGGAGCTGTAGTATTATCCGGACGTGAGTTTCTATTTCTGTCATGTGTTTGTCTATGTATCCCGGAATACTGGTCACGATTGTGTGCATTCGTGTCAGAGGTTCCAAAATCCAATTGGTTTCAATAGCCTTTTCATTCCAGGGTTCAAATTCTATTGCCATTTCACATTTTCCGTCCGCTGGTTTTGCACTTGAGTCAAATTTAACTTTCTTTTTAGACGGAGCATCATCTTCAGCAGGTGGAGGTGTCTCAGTTTCGATTTTATCACTTTCTATTAGATAATTACTATAAATTCGGATACACTTCTCTCTATCCGTAATACTACAACTTGAGAGCAAAGATAGCCTAAATAATTTGCTAAACAAATGCGAGGTACATTTTGGAGTTTCTGATAGGGCTCTATACGCCAATGTGAAGCGTTCAACGCTATTCTCATCAAGCAGACTTGCCAACCGGTAAATAAAGTGAATCTCAAACCGACAGAAGAAATCCACGTCCTCAACAATAGCATGGCGTTTTGAAAACTTGTTAACGTAGTCCATCAAATACTGATTCAAGAAATTATGTGACAACACATCAGTTGAATTCACCAATTCGAACACGACAGAAAGAAAAGGAAATGTTAACGGTTTCTTCATGGCAGGATTCCATTGGCCACCGAACTGGATGGAGTTTATTGCTGCAAAGTTAGAAGGATACCGTTGTCGACTTTGAACACGCGTGTTAAGTATCACCGACGACTCCCTGAAATTGCAGATATCAAATTAAATGTGATCATTATTATAACATTACCAGCACAAAGGAGACTTAATCCAAATAATGCTGATAACGACTGTCACTTACAACAAATCCTTGGTGAGTCTAGAATACACAGAATGTGATGAGAGGGAGGAGATCAGCGTTTTCATTTCAGGAGATATACTGTAAGTCGGATAGTTTGCAACTTCATTCAGTAATCTCAAAGCACAAGTTAATGCAGACAGCAGTACAGTCTGTTTATAAAACAACCATTTTCAATTTTAATTCAACCCTAATCCATTGTAAAGCTGCAAACTTTACTTCATTATATGTTTCTTCTAAGTGGGAAGACATGTAGACATTCAACAATCTGACCGCATAATTTTCAACAAACGACATCATATCCTTTACAAGATTCCAGTGAGAGTGTTTTGAGCTTTGCTTGATTCCCTTTGTATCCTTGCTCATCCGAACGACAGCCAATATTACCGACATTAGACCAGTGCTATGAAACAGGTCAAACGAGTTTAAAGTATTTGTACTCTGGTAGAAAGTGAGAAACTTCATGATCACAGGAAAGAATGACCTGCAAATAGCAATAAATTACAAGTCAGGTATTAAAGCACTGAATGGAGCAAGGTAGAATAATTACTCACGAGTATTCTTGGACTGCAAATCCTTGCGAAATTAATGAAACCCAGATTCTAAACGATTCCATAATAATCAGTTCCGACATTTTTACGTGTTCTTCCGAATTCCTGTAAACCGACCAATTTATTGATAGTAAATTGAAACGAAAGGAACATCTAAACAAGTCAGCTGTTTCTGTACACTCACCAATCATCATACGCCAAGTATGAAAGAATGGAAGGAAAAATGTTCAGGTCATAGAATAATTCCCTTGCATTGTGACTAGAAGAGTCAATCAGAATTCGAATAATTTTTAAGGCAAACGGTAATGGAACTCCTTTTAGCTGTGGTGAAGTAGATCCTACAGAAAAAGCTTAATTGAACTCCTCCGTATAACAAGGTTTTATTAAGTACACAATAAAGCTTAGGTTCCTTACCTGTTGCCATCCAGTGGTTGGAAACATAGTTCGATATTAAGCACTGAAGCAATTCTTTTCTTTTCATTAAAGTGTTCGGTGAATGACGAGCGATCCTAATCAGTATTTTTAAAATCGACAAGATCCCATATTCCCGAAGCACAGTAGAATCCTTCATAAGAAAATATTCAATTCTGTCCAATATGTCTGAGCGAAATATTAAGAAGTCTAATAGATCAGCATTGAGGATCTCGCTATCTTTTAATTCATTCTCTTGGGTGTCCGAGTCCAATGTAAAATCTAACGCTTTAGATTTAGTAACCAGGAGGGGGTGCGGTTTGGCTCCTTCCCAGAAATATATAAGATCAAGGCAGTACTGGAAACACGAACACACAAGGATAACTTCCCACTTACTGGATTCATATTGTACTCAATAATTAAATTGTGAAATGCAAAGCAGTAACTCACCTCCTCTTCTGCAGGATAAATTATCTTTGAAATGCACTGCAGCGATACGTCTATCAAAGTAGTTTCCTTTTCATCTATTGCTTTTCTAACGTTGTCTATGAAGTCCATAGAGTCCATAAGTTCAAACAAACTTTTCTCGAATACTTCGTCATATATTCCTGAAACATACAACAGACTTAATTGCAAGCCATCATTACTAATATTTTCATTCATATATTGTAGACAACTAATTGTAAGTAAACAAAGGAAGTCCAACCTGAATGTGCTTTCTCAAAGATATTGCCAATCGTCTGAAGAGCTAAATGTTTCTGTCTGACAAAACTCGATTGGATCAGATGAATTAATTCTTCAATCGTATATCCAGGCCTGTCCATTTCTTCCCCATGACTGTGAAGTCCTTTATTCCACGACTGCTCGTCCATAGTACTGCTGTCTGCTGGAAGTAGATCTCCGTTGAAATCGAACCTCGCTTCGCATCCATCCTTTCGCTTATCACAAATGTTTCTATCGTCTCTTATTGACCCAGTCCAAGCCAATTTATCCAGCTCAATTTTATCCATTCCTGGAATGTGTTTAACGGTACTCGGGTCAATTGGAAGATCTGCTGTTTGTATCTCAGCTTCAGCTTCCTTGTTCCCTTCTTCACTCATTTCGACTTCTTGTACTTCCCCTCCAGTTCCGTTGCCGTCTTCTATAACAGGCTTCTTTACTTCTTCTGCAGATGCACAGTCTTCAAAAACAGGTTTCTTGTCTTTAGTTCTGTTCTTAATGAAGTTCACCAACTTGGGGTCCAGTCTCTCCAAAAGTTTCCGTTGCTCTTCCAAAATTTCGTCTTGTGTCATTCCAGCCAAGAATGGATGAATCATCTCACCTATCACAGGCCTTTTTCTTTCCACGCCTGAACCAGAGGTTTTCACTGTTGAGCTTGTCGAAGAAGACGACGACGGAACTCCTTCTTTCGTCTCAGCATCCTTTGCTGCATCGAAACTCTGAGCAAACAAACTCTTCTTCTTGCCTTGTGCAAATAATGACTTAGGTTTCTCCACCAGCGAAACTTTCGGCAGAGTCTTTTGCCCACTAAACGCTTGGAGTTTTGACGGGTCGAATTCTCGTTCCTTGACAAACGAATCCACCATGAAAGAAGAAGCATTCATCGCTTCTTCTCCAACACCATCCTCACTGGACATCTGAACGTCGACGGCATCGTCCTTCGTCACCTTCTCGTCGCCTTTTCTGGATGACTTGACCACCTGCGCTGCCGGTACGAAGTCGCCTGCTCTTCCACTCCGCCTCAAACTTTCCATGAACGCCTTCTCCTCCTCCAAAATATCTTCCTCCGTCTCCCCCACCTTTGGACGCTTAGTCCCCGTCCCCGAAAACATATTTCGAATTCCGAAATCTAACCAGCTTTCGAAAACTTTATCCAACGGCCTAGAACAAAGCTCACAAATACATGTGCGACGTCCTGAGGAGTCCTGACTTGTGTTGTGATTAGTTTGAATTTCGGGGCGCCTGTTTCTGTCTCACACTTCACTTCGATTGACACCAACAAATGTGATGTGTGTGTGTGTGTGAGATTCATTCAGTTTTATTCGGAGTGAGGATTGCAATATTGCAAAAAAAATTAATATTAATATTGCACTCACTCACTGTTCACACACCCACACACCATTTGGAAGTTTGATCAGGTGTGTTAAGTCAGTGAGAGTATAATTAAATGTTGGAGAATTAAGTGGTGCGAAGAGCGAATCATTTTGTGGCCTTGTAACTTTTAAGTCGCAGTGTTCGGAGGAAGTTGTATGCGATTATCTTTTGGTTGACAGCAATTAATTCTTGATGTTCGAGACGTGGAAGGTGGAGCTGTGAAGTTTTTGTGGATTCCGGCTATTAGTTGAGGGTTGTTTAAAATTAATTTTTATGAGTTTGTTATTACTCAACTTAAAAGATAAATTGTTATTCTTGTATAATATACAGTTGAACTTATTATGGGTGACGTTGAAACCGAGCCTGTCCACGATGGACCTGTGCCCTCCAAAACCCCTCCACCGGAAGTTGAAGCTGTGAATCCTGCTGGAACAAACGCTGATGCAGATCTCGCTGAAAGATACAATAAGTTGAAAGCTATAGCTCTGAAATTGAAGAAGAAAATAGGAGAACAGAATGCAGAGATCGAGGGACTGAAGGAAGACAAGGGTCGCTTGCAGAATGCCTCAAAAATTCAGCAAGAATTCGATAAGGCACAAGATGAGATTGAACGGCTGAAGAAGTCGGAGGCGACGTTGAAAAAAGATTTGGAGAAGACTGTGGAGGAAACTGTGAAGCTGAAAATGGCGAATATTGAAGCTGTGTCGCAAATTCAGAGTCTATCGGTGTCTCACAAAACGCTGAGAGAGAAGTTGGAGATATTAGAAAAGGATTCTGGAAATGTTGACGAACTGAGAGCAAAGGCTGAGCAGTTGGAAAAAGAATTGCAAGAGGCACGTACAGCCGGTATGGACGCCCAGCAAGAGAAACGACAACTCCAGATTTTGTCTTTGGAAGTGACGGATTATGAGAAGAAATTATCGGATGCATATGGGTCATTGGAAGAGAAGAAAGCAGAGTATGCTGGACTTCTTAAGGAACTTGATGCAAAAGATGCAAAGATTGAAGAGCTACAGACTCAAATCATGGATTACAAAAAGACTGAAGATCAATTGACTCTGTCCAAGGAGAGTTTTCAGGTAATTTTCCTCGTTCGAAGCTATTTGATTCAGCATAATCAGGACTATATTTGTCATCGGTGTCTAATTATTGATTTGCACAGGCTGAAGTGACCCGGAAAACTGAAAAAGTAACATTCCTTCAGGAAGACCTTACGAAGATTACAGAAAAGCTTTCAGAAAAGAAAACTGAGTTAAAGAATCTTGAAGTTGAGTTCTCGAATTCAAAATCTGCGTTTGCAGCTCAAGTGAAAGAACTAATGGATCAGTGCGCAAATGCAGATAAAACTATAAGTAGTTTGGAACAAAAGGTGAGACCTAAATTTTTAATGTAAATTACATTTTGAAATCAGACTTTTCTTCTCACAGATCACTACTTTGGAAGAGAACAAACGAAGTAGAGAGAGTCTTATTGCTAACTTAAAGTTAGAAATGCAGCAGTTAGATTCCGACTACAATAGTTACAAACTGAAAGCCCAAACAATGTTGAAATCGCAAAAACCAGTGACTCTACAAGAGAACGATGAAGTTGAAACTCTTCATCGAGTTGTCCAAGATTTCCATTCTGAAATAGCGATTTTAAAGTAAGTAACTAAAACATATAGCATATGGGTGAAACTAGGGTTTTTTGGAGATTTTGAATTACCATAAATCACTTGCAGATCGGATCTTCAAACCAAGAGGCTAGAGAACGAAAATCTATTGATGGACAAGGCAGATCTTAATGTCCGACTCATCCAGGTGAAGACTGATCTAATGGAAAAAGACCTTCAGTTAGGAAATGAAATACAAAGGCTAAAAAACGAAGTCCATGCAAAAGAGGATCAGCTGAACCATGTGAAGGAAGAGTTCAAACATGAAATGAAGGAAGCTATGGCTGAAGTACAGGTAACTTTCCGGGTGTTTGGCTAGGTTTGCAAAAATGTCAATCTTTCAATGGTACGACTAATTTTTCAGGCGGATTCTAATGCCAAAACAAAAGAATACGAGTGCGAAATCCGTCGGCTAAAGGAACAAATTCTTCTCCTTAAATCTACAGCAGACTATATTAATTCTAGTGATAATCAAAATACTAAGGAATGCGAAAAAGTAACAGAATCAAACATGAATAGCAGATCCGTCATAGGTTCCACGTTTGAACCAGTTCATTCTGTTAAGGACTCTCAATTTAGAAGAATTTCTCCGTCCATGTCTCAACCAATTCCGATCGATTCATCGGCTGTCAATTTTGATCAGATGAGAATGATTCCTAGGGGTGAAGGAGAGGTACGTTGATTAATTAAATGACTTTGAATCAGTCATATCAAGTACTCATTTATTTAACCATTATATAATTTTGTGTAGGGTTCGGAGAGCATTGTGTCTGCCTATGCATCACAAGTAGACAACTATAATGTTTCATTTGAACAATTGCTAAGCAGTAGTTTTGATTCTATTTCTAAAAGTAAGTTAACATCAATCAAATTGGAATGTGAAAATATGTATTTAGAATCCAGAAGTAATTCATTTTTTACTCATTTTTTCAGCTAGTGTACCTGATTCTACACAAGATCACATAATCACGAAGGAGGATCTCACTAAATGTCACAGTCAAATAAATCACTTAACATCTTTGCTTCATGAGTCAGAAGCTAATTGTGAGAGACTGACACAGTTAAGTGAAGCACTAAAGGAAGAGATTCGTCGAATGGAAAGGGAGAAAGAACGACAAGAACATGTCAAGGAAAACACGGAGTACTTGAAGAATGTTATTTTGAAAGTAAGACAAAAACTCACATAATCAGACTCAAAATCTTTTATTCTTTATTAACTATATCTTTATGCATTTAGTTTGTCACTTTGAGTGGAGAGGACGAAAGAAAGCGTTTAATACCAGTATTACAAACTATGCTAAGGTTGACGGCTGACGAAGTATTAAGATTAGAAGAAGCTGCCAGAGGTTCGACAAGTTGTATTCATCTCTTTATGAATTATTTCCCGTACCAAGTGTGAATTCTAACAATTATTACAAACTAAAAATACAGGTCAAAATTTAAATCAGAGGGCAGGATCCAGTTGGTCATCATTCATTCCAGTATGGTCCTCAGGAGAAACTAAATGAGTCAAAGTTGAAGTCAGTCTTACGAGGGCTGGAGAACGATTTTTTTGCTGTGCTTATGAGACAACCGGCTGCACGGTTAACGTGTATCACGAAAGCTAGACATAGAAACTACCGCAACTTTATCATTCAATTTGAGTGAAACAGCAAAAAACACGGAATCAGTAATACCCGTGAGTCGCGAGTCCCGACGGAAGTTGAAAGCGGATTTAATGGATTTTAAGATTAACCACATAAAATATTATTTCTACCCTCAGGTGCTCTGACTCTGATTAATACGTGTAATAAAAAATAGTAGCTTAATACCGTAAGTTGTAAGTATTAGACCTGAGATACTTAATAGCTAAATTCACGATTTAGTTAATGTATGCTGTCCTCCGACAATCCCTCAATCGCGTGTGACGTGGGGGTGGTTAGTCGTCTGTTCAACCGCCTAAGAAGGAATGGACGCGCTTACCGGGCGACGGAGAAAGTCCAACAACAGGGCAATAAATCAAACCAGTGGAGATGACAGCGGTCCATTATCCAAGAAATCCAAGTCTTTCGTGCCTGGACTTCCTCAAAGGAAAGAGTACATTCCAGACCTTTACAAATCAGTGGGGGCCAAAAGGTGTCCTCTGGAGCAACCGGAGTCTGAAGAAGAACGAGCGATGCTTAAAGCTCTTCCTTGCGACACGGAAGCAGCTCTTCTCCATTTGAAAGGATTGTTTCCCAAGAATCTTTTCGGTAGTCGTATTCCGCCTATCGCTATGTATTCTCAACTGAAGGCCATAATTCAAAATCAATTGACGGTAGACACCCAATTAAGCAAATTAGCGAAAGAAAACAAGATCGTAACTTTCTCAACCTTCACTTCTTCGAACTACTTGGTGGTCTTCTTGGAAGACTTTCTCAACCTGCCCAGGGAAGGAATATTTCATCGCTTTGTTCATGAAACTCTTTCATCTTTGGATGAAGCAGATGAAAATGTCAAGAGAAGCTCAACAGGACCAACTTCTTCAGCATCATCATACAAAATCGCAAGGAGGTCTGTAGAACATT
>JAQGBV010001342.1:0-16268 GCA_034698685.1 Isotomurus pseudopalustris
GATGATACGGTCAAAGAGCACTGAGGATATGCTTCTTGATTTTTTCGGATGAAAAGTCCATGTCAGTAGGAAAGGGCCCTTTAGGGGAGTGATTTCTATACAAATACTGCAGAAGTTTAACTGGCTTTCGTCTATAATACAAAATCGAAATTATAATTACAGATTGAATGATTCGAGAACTGGTTTTAGAATGACCAAATATTCTGTCCTCGATGACATCGGCACCTACTTCGGAATGCTTGGTAGTCCCTTCAAGTTGCGCATTGAGTCCAAATTCAGCATCAAGGTCCATTAGGGGTGTTGTGTTTCTTCATGTTTGACTCCTTTACATAAAGAATAGATTCACACATAAATAAACTTGAACACAACATTTATTGTTTTGATGGCCAATAAATGGAAATTTGGTAATCGAACCTACAATTTGCACTAAGTCAGGGATTTCGATTCCATAATTTTTCCACTTGGAGCGCCCACGCGTTTTGCCTCTGCGCCGTCTGGTTCTTTAAATTCTTTAGTCCTCACATGACTTCAGATTTCCATTTAAATGCAGGTAATTGCTTCCTCCTGGCATTCTGCAGTCGACGAAACAAAAGATCCCTTTCCTCTTCCGACACTGACAGGTTTCCACAAAACCTAAAGAAGAACTTCAGATGCTCTTCCCGCGACCCATTATGGGCCCTTAAGTCCATAGTATAATTGACAACGTCAATCTACGATAAAAAGTTCAAAGTACACAAAGGTGAAGGCACACACTAACATACACACACAATGACACAGTTAGCATGGTTGATTACCATTATTGTCGGGCTTATGATTAATAAGGGTCCTGTGGAGTTCTTCGTAGTGTTGATGTCAGATGTCCATACTCCTCCTCCGTAGCAGTGGACCTTTCCAAAACAACCGTTGTCCAGCCCATTACTAAGAGCTTAACTTGAACTGCAAATAAAATAGTCTGAGTTTTAATTGTTTAAATTGTAGGAGACACAAACTACGGTCTCATATAGGACTTACGTAATCCTCCTTGCACAGTCCGTACTTTTTCATGTGGTAGGGCCAATAATTGGTTTTAAGCCGGAATAAAATAAAAGGAGTTTGATAAGAACAAACGATTAATGGAAATTACGACTGGAACAACGTGAGAGTAACTGTTGATTTGTTGAGGTGGCTGTGGGCTGTGAGTGAGGATTAGTATATGAACTCCTCGGTGTGTAGTGTGTAGCAAGGCCAGTGAATAACGGTGGTGTTTGGATATGGCGACGGAGGTGCAGGTCAGTTGCGGAGAGTCACACGGAATTGAAACTGAGTTAGGGAGGGACAGCACAGTGGCTTTGACGGTGGTACTCCGCGCGGTTGAGTGGAAGTGTGTTGGCTCTATGTCCACATTTAGTCGGGGCATTTTGCATTCGGAGACATACACACACTTTTAGGAGACTTATTATTCAAGATATGTTGCCAATCTTATACGCGTTAAAATTAAATGCATCAGCGGTCACTACACTCTTACACACGTTATTTCTTATTTTAAACACGTTATGTAAACGCATGTGATCCCTGTCTTACACACCTTAAAATTTAAGCGCTGTATCTCGGTGACCTTTCAAGTTTTGAAAGCGTTTGAGATCAACCCGCGGATATTATATATACAGAAGATATTAAGGTAACGTTAAATAGAGAATTGACGAGCCATCGGTGCCCATGGAACGGGCATAGCTATTCTGAACTGAACGTTTTTGAAATATGCCATACGCAACATATAACTGACCGGGATTTGGTAGGTAAATTCCAATCTTATCAAGTGCTTGACCTTGACCCGGGATTGTGGAGCATGACGTCTTCTCCCCAACCCTGCTCGCATTTAGGAAACAACAGTGGGTATCAAAGTGCGTCCAAATTCTTGTGTAAAATTGAGATTTGTTGCATTTTCGGTGTAGCTTGGTCTTCAGGTCTTAGGTGGATCTTTAAGTCCCTTTCCAAAAGTGGCTCTCCATCAGAGCTTGTGAATATGATGGCGACTTCAATACATCTTTGCGCGTTGTATCGTCTTTGATCCTGATTCTTGTTCTGAAGCAAAGCCATAGATATTACTGGCACCACAAATCTTTTCTTATTAGCTTCATTCACAACTTGGTTTTCTACCTCATGCATCATCTTGTAAACCTTTGCAAAGGGATTTGATTTCATTCCTGTCAATTTTTCCATTACATTGTGCCTGCACGCTGCGTTTGCAGGATCAGCCATTCTCTCAGTTACAGCCAAGTCCTCGTCTCAAATATACAATTGAGAAAAAGATCTACCTTTTTCAGGAATTGGATTCAATGTTGAAGTTCGGTGGTAAACTTGTCCGTGAATTTGGAAACAGTACGGACCTGATCCCTTCGGCATATTTAGCTTCAACGGATACAAACGCAAAAGCACAATTATATGATCGGATCGATTCGATTAAAAGCTTTAGAGTCAGAATCTTTCCCAGATAATAAACCTTCAATACATTCGTGTGTTTCTTTTTGAGGAAGTTTTACAGTACCTTTGTTACAGCATACTGTATACTGCTTATCAGCTGGAATTTTTTTAGAAAAATGAGCAGCGATATAATGGTCACAAAGAAAGGTCATTGATCCACAACTTTGCTCAGCAATAACGTTTTCATCTAGATCTAGATCGTTGATAGCATAAGCGTTGGAAGTTTGCTCGTTTTGTCTTGCTCGTTTTCGCTGATGACCTTCAAAATCTCGATGAAATCTAAGATTTGCAACTTTTGTGGTTTCATTCTTGCGCCTCCTCTGTATTCTTTCATTTCTGCAATTCGTCCTTCATTGATTTCCTCTCGTGTTACTGTGTTTCGACTCACTCTGGTTCGTTCAGCTTCGTAAACTCGACGTTGCATGCTTTCTTCAAGTTATTCTTTGGCACGTCTGTTTTTAATCCTCCCACTCTTTTTTTGTTTTCGTTCTATGCCAAGTTGTAAAGTTTCGTTTTTTCGTTGTTTTTGACTGCTTTTGAGAATCTTACCCCTTCGTTCTTCTGAACAATTTGCTGTTTCTTCACTCCCTATTTTCTAACCCTTTCTGCTTCCAAAAATACCCTCTGCTCCGTTTCTTCTTGTGTCTCTGCGGCACGTCTACTTTTCATTCTTTGTGCATGGAACGAAGATGACGGTTGCTTATCATCGACTATTTCCACGGCTTCATTTAATATAGAATAAAGTGTGTCTTCTTTAACGCGCAGATTAAGAACTTGTTAGTGCCTACTCATTTTTGTCGAGTCGAAATTTGAAGCATAAAATTATGCTTCTCCACCTACTGAAATAATACCGAGGTTACGAAAGATAAGCACACGGGTAATTTTGACATCACGCAATGCTGAATAAGGGCGCTCCTGTACATTGAACCGGCTTAGCACTTGGCACTGAGAATCCGACCGTGTTCAACCTTCGTATCCGAATCTGAAACGCAGACAAAGCAACTTTAAAAATTCAGCTCACTTGCAGATTTACATGAATTGAGACCAACCTCGGAGGAAATGGAGCAAACTTCCAGCAACAATATTCATACGCTAATCTTTGCGCTAGACAGCACGAACCCAATGGAGGACTCACTGGATCACTCTCTTACTGTTGCCTAAGGTATCTTCAATCCCAGATCAACTAACTAAATAACTGTGACCAAGTGTCTCAAAAACTCGAAGAAGACTGAGAGCCGAAAAGGTTTTCAGTAGGGGAGTCAAGAACGTTTCGAACGGCAAGAGTAACTTGAAGACCTGAGGCGATTGAGATTCGTTCGCAATACGTATTGTTGAGGGATAGGGATTAGAATACAGAGCCATCTGTGTATGGCTTAAATAATACGTTACACGTCGACTCACAATGTCTCACTTTATCCCACGAAATAACCCCACGAAATTAGGCAGGCAATTCAAAAGTGAACAATCACACAAACAAACCAACAGACGCTCTGCCTGTACGTGTGTGTGTGACGGAAACTCCGTATGGGTAAACACGGGAAGACTTTTTGAGGTCTGTTTTTTGGAAATAGATTGTTTCAGTCTGGAGCTGATCGCTATTAATTTTTAGGTCGCTAGGTCGAACAGGTCAAATACTGGAAGCGATTGTTTAAGAAAAGGTGGTCAACATTATTTTGTGCGGCGTCGAAGTCACACAATGTTATCTCACAGAATGCAAAGAGGTTAACGTGTTACCACACTCCCCGCGCCCTTATCCCGCAACGCAAAACGAGTGCCAACGCATGAATTTTTCTACTAACTTTTACACTGCTAACCGCTAAGTAGAACTAACACACTACTCACTACTAACTACAACTACTCATACTACCCTACTAACTGCTAATTGCAATTACTAACTACAACTACTCATACTACCCTACTAACTGCTAATTGCATCTTTTAACTACTCATACTACCCTACGAACTGCTAATTGCATCTGCTAACTACTCATACTACCCTACTTACTGCTAATTGCATCTTCTAACTACTCATACAACCCTACTAACTGCTAATTGCATCTTCTAACTACTCATACTACCCTACTTACTGTTAATTGCATCTTCTAACTTCTCACTGCTAACTACGACAGCTCATAATTGGTACAAAGTTGACGCTCCTTTGTTGCACCCGCTTGAAACCATTTGAAAATAACCAATTCCATAAGAACTTTAAGTATTCATTCAGTCGACGAATCCTGTTCTTGAGAGGTCCATTCCTCCAGAGACAGGCCCTTCACTTAACGCATCGTAACCATACCGTATCAATTTAAATAACCCAACACATCTGGCAGGCACATTGATTGCCAGATCTGGCAGATTTTTATTGGATCTTCTGGGGGACTGTGCCGTCTGTATCCGATTACAGAGTAGTCAAAACATGATGGGTTCAACCTGAATGTTAGTAAAATTGCTTTTTTATACCTTTTTATGATGCAAAATGCATCTATTAAGGATTTTGATTAAGAATCCTATTCCTTTAGAAGGCCCAATTTCAACACGTTTATTTGATAACTTCCTAAAGGGACGTTACGTTGAAACTCCTACAGAACCTTGAGAAAGCGAATAGGTATGCAGGGTCTTAGTTTCAGAAAAACTTCCTTTTAGGAAGTTAGTCATACTTAGTGATTTATGGGGTGTGTTTTAAGGATTTTCTGACCGTAAGCCGAGCCGTAAAATCTTAAAAATGACAAACTCCTGAAGTCGTTGGAAAAACACTCATCATGCTTTACGCATCTCCACCATTAAACTTGTTGTGTTTATCCTATCGTGTGAGTCAAGATGCCGAAGAACGAGCGACGGTGCTGTTTTCCAAGATGTACAGTTAGGTCGGAGAGAAATGAGTTTAGGGGAAGACAAATCAGTTGTAAGCGTAAGACTAGAATTACGCCATTCCTGTATGACCTGCTGAAGAAAGTGAATCGTAACGAGTTTGTCTATGGACCTGAGGATGAAGTATGCATGAAGTGCGAGTTAATAGTAGGTTTTTCATAAGCTTTAAGACTATTTTAAAGGGAATTCGGATTAATGCCTTTCCTTACTTTAAAACAGAGTCGTTACAGTTATTTACCACTGTGATAGATAACAGTGGGATTTTCGAAAATCACAGTAGTAAATAACCCTAGTGTGATCTGTGATACTCAATACTTCGGTACAGGGAAATCACATCTCACTAAATCACATCACAGTCGAGTAAATCACAATCAAACTGTGATCAGGCACTGTGATTTGTGATTTTAACGCTCTGCTTTAAAGGCTAGAAACAACTCAAGAACAGCGAATGCAGATGGGAGATCTTTTGCCAAGAAAGACAGGCCAACAGTTCCATTACAGATCATCACTAATGTCCAACAAAGTGAACCTACAGATGAAAGTGAAGAGCAAAGTGAAGTTCAAGATGGGCTGCTTGAATCTGGAGTGTCGTTTTCAGCTTCATCAGAAGTATCTGTCTCCGTCAATTCAGATTCCTGCAGCGAAGGTGTCCAGTCATATCATTCCTATTCAATAGAAGCTGCTTCACAAACTGAAAGTCACATCTGCGTGTACTATGTCTACTTCAGAAGATGATTCAATTCTATCTCAAGCCTACATTGCAAACAAGTACAATCCTGCCAACATATTACGTGGATCAGTACCGTTTTGTGTTCCTGGAATTGCCTCCGTTAAATACACAGAGCATCTTTGCTGTATCTGCTCAGAAGAAGGAATAATCAGAGTTTCATACCTTGCCGTGATTAATGTCTGGATACAAAGAAAAATATTTGTTGCAGCAAAAAATAGATGCTGCGACTCACACTTATTAAATTATACATTCTAACCTGAGGCCATTGCGAAGATAGAGGCATCAAAAACGTATGCTGAAGTAACAGGACTGGAGCTTTCAAAATGGATTCACGCTGTAACAGATCACATAAAAAAGTCCAGGATGATACTAGATTTTGAAAACACTTCCAGCCTATTAGATGAAGAATTCGATATGCTGCTTTGAGTTTCGAGGAGTCAGTTCGAAAGTGTATTTGTCTACTTAGAGCCGTTTTTCGGAGTAGCAAAAATAGAACTTCAATAACAGTGCAATTGCGATCCCGTTACAGTTCTCGTACGACCAGGACTGTCTGGATTTAATTTTTTGAGCACTTTAATGACCCCACGGGGATACTGGGGTGGTTTTGTAACTGTCCAGTTGGTGCACGAACCATTGGCTGCTGTGCCCACATAGCAACAGTAAGTCTTAAATGATAAATTCCCAAAATTAAGTTATGCATCAGTTTGTTTGCCAGTTATTCGATATCTTGGACACGATCGGTTTGTGCAGTTGCCGAGAAAGACAACCTGACAAACAAAAACTAAAATAAGGTGGACTATAAGCGTTAATCAGCAAACAGCCAACTTTAAAGAATGATCCCCATGTCGGCAAGTATGTGCAAGGAACCATTGCATCCAAGAACTTGGACTTCTTCTTCATTCTTCCGTTGGCTCGTTCTACAATGTTTCTTAGGATTATAACTCTGCGGCTTTCGTTAGCTTCTATAGTCCTGAGTTGGTTTCTCTTCTTTGGAAGCAAGCATGGCATGAACGTCTTCTTCCCCAAATCTTCAAGTTCTTTGATGTCATCCCAAAATCCCAAGCCATAATGCTTGAAAGATGATTCACTCGAACCGCCCTTGACTGATTCCTGTCTCACTGGGTTTGATTGATTGATTGATTCTCTTTATGTTATTCTCTTTATGCCTCTCTAAGTGTTATGATAATTTAGTACACTTAAGACTGGTCTTTCATGAGTAACACTGACATATATGGAACATCACTTTGCAACTAATAATTTTCCTAACTCTTATCAATAATAAATGTATACATAAATGTTTTTGTCATGTTTTTCTAGTAGAAAAGAATTTAACTTGTTTTGAAAAGTACCTTCAAATAGCTTGGAAGTTATAAACTCGTGTTGTGGAAAAGCTCTCTAGGGTCCGAATAGTAGATGCGTTTGTAAAGCATGAAAGAAGTTTACCTTATTACTCTCAAGCAGATTGCGCTCATCGCCAACCGAAAGATTTTTTCTTATTGATATGATCCTAAAATTATAATGGCAAATTTGAATTTATGAAGCTAGTTTAGCTTGACTTTGACCTACTAAATTTTTTTCACCATACCCTTATCCCTGTTATGATACAGTTACAATATTTGCCTTCATTTGACCTCGAGTGCAAGTTGTTTTAAAAAAAGTTTTCGTAGCAGGACTTCGATTTTGCCGCAGACCAGGAAAAGAAAGATCACGCATAAGATCGGGAGAAAAATGACTTTCTCGAAAGCTCGTGGTTGGCAAGCCACTCTCGAGAGCCTCTGATTCGACTCTCTCCAAGGCACCTGATTGGCTGGCATGCAGTAGCGTAATATTAACTTTACTCTTCTGTGCGATTTAGCATTAGTTGGCATTGATAGCACAAAATCAAAAAGTAGGAATTTTAAACAGACATATTTGGTATAATTAATTAAACCAATTAAAAGGTCTAAAATATTTTCCTGAATAGCCCATTCAAGATTTTTCTGCAAAACGCCATCCTGTAAGAAGATGTTTAGAAATTTGGATTCCAACTCATAGTCAAGTCAACTATTTTTCATCCTAATGATTATCTTTCGCTTAGGCGAGGAGCGCAATCTGCTAGAGAGGAGTAAGGTAAACTTGTTTCATGCTTTACAACCGCTTCTACTATCCGAACCTAAGAGAGCTTTTCCACAAAACGAGTTTTATTTTTTGCTTTTAATTCTAAACTTGCTCTCAATTGTAATTACAGTGGTCGATGTGAAAGGATCTATTAGAAGATGAATGAACAAACGAAGTCAGGAATCTGCTTAAAGTTTAAAAATGAATAAATTCAGCGTTGATCAAAATTCATGAATGAGTGAAGAGTTGAATGAGCTGAAGATTTTTTGGAATGAATGCATGAAATAAATTATCCGACAGCAGATCATGTATGTTATTTTTAGTGTATTGTGTTAATCTGGATGTTACGAAATGTTTATATTCTCTATAGTTAAGTATTTTGTGTTTTAACTCCACAGCTTCCCACAGCAAAATAAGTCCAATGTTTTCGACAAAACAATTGATTAGAATTTTAGTTGCATAGAATTGAATATATCTGTTATCTATCTATTCGGTTGCCATTGAATTATTCTTGCTTACTGCAAACTTCTCACTTTCTTAAGCAAAGTAACACGACCCACGATATAAATGTAGGCGCAAATCTCTTCATTGAGACTAATTTCATACCCTAAGGTTTGCTATAAAAGTAACTTTGGTTAAAATTACAATTCTCCATAAATTCATGTCCAAATTACATGGTCGATAGTTTAAATTGAAGGCAATTAAATGATGTATTATTATGAACGTTTATATTTTAACATTTAAATGAATGAATGAACAAAAGTTTATAAGTAATCAATTAAATGGGCTTATATTAGGATTGTGCTCATATTTCACGATGTAAATATAGTTCACGACTCATACTGATTACAATTTGGACTCGAATATATGTGTATTATTAGGATACCTATCAAAATTATTTTCATAGAAACAGAGCAAATATGTTAGTAATCAATTTAGGTTACTAAGGAATAAAAACAAATAACTGGCATCTGCCTAGTTAATATTATAAATGAAAAAAGGTTCTCTGAGTTCAAAATTACTTTTTACAAGGCAATGAAAATAATAAAGACTTGATCGATAAATTCTTGTTGAAACTGCCACATTAAATCACAAAAATCTCTACGAATCTTTTTCCGATCTTAACATGCAACGGCTCTAACAAAAGGTAATTAAGTGAGGTTTTATAAAGTTATATGAAACGGCTCAGTTAGCCAGCTAGTTTTGCAAAGAACCGCAATTGAAATTTTGTTTTTGAATTTACGTTGCTATGGCCTTGTACATATTGCTGGAAAGTTGAAAGCGCACTACCAGACTATCATAATTCCTATTTGAGAAAAGATTTGAAGCAAATCGGACAATATTTAATGGAGTTTTGAGGTGGGGAAATTTTGGGGAGTATGATGGAATGCTTACTTAGCTGAAAGGAGAAAGCCGACTTTTTTATCTCACCTAAGAAAAAGAAGGCAACATATTCCAAAGCTTACAGCAAGAGTAAATCACTGAGTTTTTGAAGAATTTCGTTTAATGAGCTAGTACTTTACATCTAAACTCATTTATAAAACACAATTCCTGCCTTGGCAATTCTATACCGAACCAATAAAAAATTGCATTGCAGTACCCACCCAATTTCACAACAGGGAAAACAAAACTTGTGCTATAATAATAAAATTGCAGATTCTTGGATTCGATTACTTTATTTGTATTATGGTTATTGGAAATTCATATACAATTATTATTATTTAAATTCTACTTGTACGGTTTTCATATTAATTGGGATTGAAATAACTTTTCTAATTCTTGATTTTGTCTTAATAACGACAATTTTAACATTAATTACTTTAACTTTCAACGATCAATTTATTTCTTTTTGAAGAACAAACTAAATTGTATTGACTTGATTTTTAATTATTGTATCCTGTATTATAGTAAGTTCAATTAATTAGATCTTTTAAACAAGAATTATTTTTACATTGGAATTCAAATGTTCTTTTTCAGCATGCTTTTATAAGTACGATGTTCCCTTAAAAATGCTTTACCCAGGTAAGTAACTAACTACAGTTGGTATGAGTTTACAGGTACATATTTACATGAAAAATTCCCTCCAGTTTCTGATTTAATATCTCAAGTGGCCCAAATGACAACTCTCCAAAACCAAGCTAAATCCATCAAAAATGTGATTGTGCATGAAATATGCAAGTTCTGTGGAGTTGTCATAAGGGCCACTTGACATATTTTGATTCAAAAAAGTAGCCCAGAAGCTAAGTAACATTTCCAATTTCAACTTCATTTCAACTGTTAATCCACACTTATAGACTTAATGTTTTCAAACTTTATTAATCCAGATGATCAACAGGAAAATTACATAAATAGTAAAATTATTGAGCCGGAAAGGTGCACGCAAGATTCTTGTTTAAATTTTTACCAAAGCAGCATCAGTCTTGTGCATCATCTAAAGATTTATGTTTGGTTAAACTAAGATTTTTACTGAAAAACTTATTTACCTAGGATCTTACCTTTTTTGTCCATACAGATCCTCCAGTTTTCCTTCGGCATCCGGGTTTTGTGTGGAGCGCTTGTGTTGGAGACTATGCATTGTTTGTTTTCAGCCAAGCAGTCTACTTTCAATCTCGAATTGTGAACGAAACCTCCGCTGTGGTATATATTTTCTGCAATGCATGTAGATGGATCCTGCTGTTCGGTTATGTTCTTTTTCTTTATCAACTCTATCAGTTCCCATCCACAAAATCTTCCATATACTCTTATGCCAAAGCATCCTTGAATGGTAGGCTCATCGTCACCGTCGCAGGAACCGTAAAACTTGCTTATTGTTAATGAGAAAACCAACAAGATCTTCATTCTATGAAGCATGTTTGTAAATAACAATCACCTGTGCAGCAAAAAATACCTGCAAATAGTTATATTCTATTCAATAATAACATATCTGACGAAGAAATGGTTTCATACTCACCCTTCGGTTTTTTCTGCAGGCTCTCCAGGCTTGCTGTATTTGTTTTTTGCGTAGGCCTCGCAAGATATTTGACTCAGTGTACCTTAAAGGATTTTTCTCAGAATCCAGTACTTACTCATTTCAAAAATATGAACCAATTCAAAGATGTCCCTTCTTTGCCACTCAGGAATTGAAAAAGTACTGTTGATGTTAATATGACTCAATAAAACTGAAGAATCGCATACAAAAACAATGTATGCTTTGTTTGCATAGTTTGTACTATAAAGAGAACAAAAAACATTAAAACATTAAATCCAAACTGCTAACTTGGAATTCAAGGTTGATAGATAGTCTTCTCTTCACAATGGAGCATTTGTGCGAGCTTGTGCAAAGTTTGTGTCATTAAAGAAAATACTTGATGGTACGATCATGCATCTTAAACTAAGGGATAACGAAGTGTACGCCCAAAATATGAACGTCACATTGCGGGACAACGCCACCGATTCCCTAGCTTAAAATCATCAAATCAAGATCCTAAAATTACGTTTAACAACATATGTAGAAAACCCTGCAATAAATTGTGGCTGCTTGTTGGTATGTGGGAAGCAATAAAACCGAAACAAATATATTTACAAATAAACTGCTAGGAAGGTTTTGCTTGTTTTAAACGGAGGAAAGCAACGGTAATAGTGATTCTGCAGCAATGTAGGATTGATTTCAGTTTGTCACGGCCACAATTTGATGGATAAAGTGGTGATGGATTGGCAAAACTTTGATGTACACTCGATCATGTTTTTCGATGGAACAGAACACAGTTGGACGTTAATTAGCCCTACGGTTTACCATGTTGCCGAAAAGTAAATAGGTCTTTCATTTTCACATTCTAACTGTATAAATTTCTCATTTTGTACTTATAAATTGTATAATATCTTTAGGTTTTAAAAAACTATTTCGCAAGTGCAGAGGATTTGAGTGTTTAATATCCTTTTAATTGCACATCTATATTTGTCGGCCCGTACTTCATTAGAAGAAAGAAATAATCACAATTTAAATGAAGGATTTTTAATTAAAAAATTGAATGCTATAAGCCTCTGCACGTCTTCAAGTCCACAAGTCCACAAAGGTTCTTCATTTATTTCCAACCGTTTAGGAAGAAACGTATAAATCTATGAAACCTGGTTGAAATCCAATTATGAACCACAACACTTTTTTACATTCAATTTAATGACCATTCCAAATCTAGTGTAACTGTACAACCGATGAATGAAATGGATGTGAGGAGAGTTGACTTTGGAGAACTTTGAAGATCCGAATTATAAAAAAAAAAATTTTAATTGTGTAAAAGGCAATTGACAACTGATGAAGGGAAAGAATGTCCTTCGTTTATGCAAAGTTTGTAATTCTATGTTACATAAACATTAGATAAGCCCTTCCAGCGTTACCTCTGTTCAACATGTTCTGTTAGTTTTATGGAATTACTTTTTTCGTTGATTAATACATTCCAAAATCCCTGGAAACAGAAACAATTCTGTTGGAAAAAAAAGTTTGATGCGCATTATTGAGTGCAATTCTACTGAAAGCAAGAATTCTCTCCATGAATTATTTAAGCCTATGTATAAATTTATAGAGAAGTTTGCTAAGATTGTAAATAAAAGACCTGAGTTATTTTTAGTCTGCTATCACATATGAAGCGGAAAATCCCTTCTAAACATCAATTTTTGTCACCGTTAAAGTATTAAATGCCAATTAGCATCAAACGCAACAGATTTATAATATAAAAACTTAGTGACTTAAAACTCTATTCTATAATTTGTACAGTTTGCACCCCACAAGCCACCTGAGATTTCTACGTCGTCTTTATTTTCTGACACTTGCATGTTCTTCAAGAGTATCCCACACAAAACTATGTTTTAGCGATTTCTGGGATAACTTTGGGGTATGGTGAAACAAAAGGTTCTAATTTCTATTAGGTCGCATGCTACTTTACGACCGAGCTGTTTTCGAACCTTGTTTCATATTTAGTAGAAGTCATGTGTATCAAGTTTCAGGTCAATCTGACCTTGCTCTTTATTTCTATTACACGACCACTTCGGCCATGCATGATGACTTTACGAAATTCATTTATAATTTATGTCACAATTCGAAAGGTCATATCTCCAGACTTAAAGATAACAGCAAAATGCACTCATAATGTTACAATTAAAAATCATTTGATTCTTTCCGCAATCTTCCCATTTCCCATTTTTTGAACGATTTTAAAAGTTAAGAAGTCTCCTTACGGCCTTACGCATAGGATAAGGATACTTTTCTAATGTTAAATTCCCTATCCATTCCGACCATCCCGCCCATCCCGACCATGCATTTTTGAATGGCAAGTCTTCGTATGCCCATCCTCTCTCCTTCCGCATTCACATGCATCCCAAGCTATTTTCCTCCAGTCACCTTTATCTCCCATTTTGTAATTAGGAGATCAACCTATGACCTCCTTTTTCCTCTCCGACCTCCTCGCGTCCTTTTCTGTGAGAAGCGTTAGCAATGTACTCGAACGGGATGGATGTTTATTCCGTTCCCAATGCTGTGATTGTTCGGGGAATCAATTTAGTTTACTTTCTCAAAATTAATAAAGAGTTTAAGAACTAACATTTATATCCCTATTCACCTAATTATTATTACATAATGTTTATGTTTCTGGTTATTTAGTAAATATTGAAAGAACTTTGTCTTCCATGCTTTTACACCTCCACCGTAGATTTCCTTCCTTTTACACCTTGGATGAGAAGACGTGAATATTCAAAAAATAGCCAATACAATACAAAAGCAATAATTGGCCACAATAGTTTGCAAATTTATTTTTATTTCATTCCTCAGTGTAACGCCCGGAGTACGCCTGACTTCAATATGAACTCGTGGGGGACGGGGGTGTGGTAAATTAATGTGGTTGTAAGGCACGGTTACCACTCAAATACAATTTATTAATTACTCGGCCGGAGGAAATACCGTATGCGACCACTCTGTCTGTACGCTCACAAGGGAAGTTATATTCTAACCGACAACTTACACTAGCTCTCACACACAAAACGTTTTGACTACGACAATGAACAACGAATATATACGCGGGAAAATACATACTATCTTACTACTACGTAGCACTTGACAATCAAGAATAATCGAAACACTACACTGTATTCGGTGGCGACACTCAGTATTTTGAAGCAACAACTTTGTTTGGCTAATTCAATGCTCAAGACCCTTTTCTGTCAAACCTTATGAAGTCTCACCTTTTTTCAAGTGAGCCTAGTAGATGTGATTTAGCCCTATTCCGAAGGAATAGGGCAGATTTCCAACCCGTAAGGAAAAGTAGTTTGTATTGTCGAGGTATATCCACAGTGTTTGCTCCCAAAATAATTCACAACTCCCCGTTTGTGACAACAGTAGCATTTGGCTGCATGAGCTGCTTTCCCCCAAACGTTTCTTTGTGGGGCGGGCTGGCAGCAAAGGGAGAGTGGGGGGAGAGGATGAAGGTATCCTGGCATACCTACAAAAGAGGAGGAGCCTAATTCGGGGAGGGCGTCTCCCGATTGGCTCCTCCCCGTTCCCGGGTATTTAGCTACCCGGGAATTGCGTGAATGTGTGTGTGTGTGTGTGTGTGTGTGAGTGTGTGTGTTGGATGGGGAGTGGAGGGGTGAGGTCAGTGTAATTTTATTACCGCACTGACCTCACCCAAATAATTTCTTGACAAGGAAAGTAACCTTTTTCTGAAAAACTAACTCAAGAAAACAAAGTAATCAATTATTATATCACAAGGTTTTCTGACTTCATTTTTTTCGAGAAAGGTTCTTTTCCTTTCTGGACAAACTAATAACTCAGTGTCCCCTTCAAGGTTATGTTTTTTCCTTCATCAAGTTTCTTCTGAGGGTCTTGAGGAGTTTTCTTGTCCGATTTTTACTCACTTTGATTAAAGCATCGGACAAGAAAACTCCTCAAGATGAACCAACTTACTCGGAAGACAAAGTTCAATTTTTATACAAGATTCTTTGGAACTTGTAGAGTTGAAAATACAACAGGTGTGGTGAGAATCACCAACAGCACTAAGTTTAGTGGTCACACGGGTGAGCATACGCTCGTAAGTTCTTGTTGGTTCCTTTGTAATCATGCAGGTAACCATACAATTATAAAATTGTTAATTAAAGGAATTTTATGAATATTTTATAAAATATAAATATTATTTAGATTGTCTCACGGTAACTGAGATGAGGCAGACGCAGACCCGGACGGACTACCGGCTCTGTGTCCATGGTAACTTCCGTACTTTGAAACGAATCTGGTACCTGGACTATCGGACAGTTGGAGGTAGGACCGAGCGCACGAGAGTGAGTCGCCCACAGGTCCTCAGTTATGTTCCGTGTGTGGAGTGTCATTAGGTAATATCTTTATTAATGTATTTTTTGGGAAATTTTATGACTAATAAATGACATTCCAGAGGGACTAGGGGGTCCTTTACGGTGTCCTCCATGAGACAGAGTGAGATTCTTGTGTGGGAGGCTATGGGGAGCGGTCGAAAGACTTAAACCCGGAGGGAGGGCTGTGGAGAAATCGCAGCCCTCGCCTCCTTATTACTTGAATAAAATGACGCTATGCGTCTTTATGATCTTCATTTATTTGTTGTCTGTTGCATCGTTCATTTGGCACGTTAGGAGTTTCATGGAATTAAGTGTGTGCATGTGTTATTATTTACTTGTTAAGTATTTGTTTGAGTCTTCACTGCTGTTCCTCAGTTCTTCCCATACAACTCAACATGTACGTGGAAATCTTTAAGATAAATCGTATTTCCATCCCAAGGGAATTTATTTATTGTTGGGACTAAGAAACTGGCTGAGTCACGCATCCACTTAGCTGTTTACTCTCATAGTCAGTCTCACTAGTTGTCATTCATTTGTTACTCATGTTACCATCTTACTCTTGTTACCATTTTGCATCCTTCGGTTTTGTGTTAGTTGAACTTTGAAGCATGGGCGAATTGTAATGATGCAATGATCAAATAATGAGACACTGTACAATAAAAACGCAGTCGAAGTAGTTGATTATATAAGAGAAGTTGAATGGACTTTGTTGATTCCTCAAGTGAATGCCGAGTTGGTTCATAATCATAATATCCTGCACACCTTTTCCTGATTGTTTCACATC
>JAQGBV010001343.1:0-16266 GCA_034698685.1 Isotomurus pseudopalustris
TTATTGAAATAATTATGGTAACAATGTTGGAGTATGTATGGGAATTTCTTTAGGAGGAGGAAGAGTGAAGATGCAATTCCATAATCGCATAATAATTACAATGATCATCATTCTCCGGAGCGCGGCATAGATTGCACGGTATAATTTGATTTGAAACTTTTATGGATTTGGCTTAAGGAGGAATGAGGGTGAAAAACATGAAAGTTGAATGTTCGGTGGGTCCGCCTTTATGATTTGATATAAATCGGAGTGCAACATGAAAGATGTAGCATGTGCTAGTTAAGAGCTGGATCATGCTATTGTTCATTAAGATTAGGTGTTGGAGTTGATGTCTTGGGAGATATGTTTATTGAAGGTCAGTTGGTTCTTCTTACTAAAGGGCATACCCGAACCACGAACCCTCGATCGTTGATTACGCCTTCGTGTTCTTTCTTAGTCAAGGTTGCAATTATTAGCGCAATTAAAGGTGTTAATTCAAGATATACCGTGATCATGATAAGAGACAGTTCAGGTTCTTCTCCTTCTAAAACCGTGGATTTATGTATTTACGCCCTCGGGAGAAACGATACACACGATTAGATAGAAGAAGCCTGCATGGAAAAATGAATCTCTCTCTCCTCCGTTTATTACTTATTCACTAGTATGCAGATCAGCGAGTGAGGATGAGCAGCAGCACCCTTTTAACTCTAAACTAATATCGAACGATCCTTCACACCTTAAATAATCCTCTCAACTCCCTTATCTACACTCTCGGGTATAAAAGTAATTTCTCCGTTCATCTCACATCCACCAACAAAAGTAATATTATTATTATGTAGTGTCCCTCATCTCAAGAGCATCCAAAAACTCGTGTGCTTTTTATTGCAAATCTTATCCTCAATTTACGCACTACAGGCAAAAGTTGAAATTCCTCCTTTCGTCGTTAACTCTCGTATACTATCCTTCTTGTCTGTTAGACAAGTCATTATTGAACCGTAAACTAGATTGGAGATACTCACTCTCAAGTATACACACAGAGAAGTTCACATCATCAGAACATGAAGATGAGCATTTCTTCTTCTTGCATGTACAACTTCTTACCAGCTTGTTACTTCTCGAGAAATACCTTTCTTCTTGAATCCATCCATAAAGCACCCATTTGATTGGGCCAATAATCTTGACTCGAGAATGCCGTCGGCAGAAAAAAATGTTATGGATGTGATGTGAACGAAACTGAGCTGACGGGGAAGATGAGTTTGAAGTGCACCTAGCAGACAAGACAGAATGGAATCGAAAGACGGTGGTACACACGTACGTGTAATATATGAACTTTTCGACTGCTTTTCTGTACTCACATAATACGTACTATATGGGGATCCAGTTGTGAGTCAACCCTTTCATAGTCTGTGCATATCCTCAAAATCCCCATCTCTACTTTATTCCGAAGTTAGACAATTTCTTGAGCTCGTTTTCATAATGATGGTGAATTTGCCTGAGCAATATCTACATTTCCCATCCATCACTACAAAGATCTCCATGATATACGTACGTACGTACGTGTGTACAAGGGCTGGGGAGATGTTTTCTTCAAAATAGTCTCCTTTCATATCAGAATCAACTGTTCCAATTAGACCGGGTGTAGTCCATTCCAAAGAAATCAAAGGGCAGGAGAAAATTCGTATTTATTCCTGAAGGGATATTATAAATGCATAGATCGTTCTTACAGATCTCCTTCGACGAGTATAAAATGTGGAGTCGACTCTCTCCAACAACACACGGATGGCAGACGGATGTGTGTGTAGAAGAGACGCAAGCAAGCATTAAATATAAGCATTCATGATGGTCAAACTTCGTCTCTAAGTTTGATGATCATTAGAAAGGCAACCTTAGTAATGTCAGACTCAGATTGTAGGTTCCTTATCTTTATCTACTTTTGTGAAAAGGAATGTTTAATGAGATCTAATTTATTGAACTCGTAAAAAGTCAAGCAGCGATTGAAACACGAAACAAGCTTAAGGAATGAGAAAAGTTGATTTCTATGCAAGCGTCTGAAGAAGTAAAAAGATCAGTTAGAAAATAATAAGAAATTAGACGAGAATTGACAGCTTCTTTATGTCCATTAAAGTTGAGACTTTGCTCTGCTTCTCATCATCATAATTGTACATCATGTTCTGTAGATACGAAATAAACTCTAAATTGGATAAAGGAACGAAAGGTCTAGGTCTCCCAACTAAATCATTGACATGATGCTCGCTTCAGTACTCTTTAAGCTTGTACTAACTATTAAGCAAGGCGTGTCTTGTTTAATACTTCTCTTGTTATTACATTTTAAAAGCCTTAGGATGTAGATCCTCTTGTTACTTACGAACACAGAAATGGAAACCTGATGGGGTTTAAATAATTTGGGTCGACCACCCTCAATTAGCACCCTGCAAGATGATATGAAAGGGTTACTGTTACCCAACTTCTCTCTACCCATCTATTCCACTTAAGACTCCATTCCAACTGTCTTTCTTCAAGATTAAGGAGTATTATTTCTTTTTAACTCGGATGGAGATCATCCTACCTGTAACGATGAGTTGGTTGTGCCTCACCTTTAAAAAGTGTGCACATGCTCCAATCTATATTGATTCAAAGGAATGCACTGACCAAGAAGAAGGGGAATGTTTGATTACTTTAAAGAGGAGAACTTAATATTGCTTCTTAATCAAATCCAACTGTACATACGCCACAGGGTGGCATCAGTCGCAGACCTAAATCATGTTAATATTGTGACCAATGGTTATGATGCTCAGCCTTATATGCACTATATGCGTGTAAAGATCTTTAAATGGACATGTGTGCAACTGTATGAAACAGAAAAACCTTAATGCTTTCGTTAAATACTGTACTTAGTTCTTAGTTGTATGTGGCCATCTGTACGGTTGACCAGGTGGGCAGAAATCGTGTAGGTGTTAATTAATTGAAGTTCAAAGGCATTTGAGATCTTTCACACAACAAACCTGAGTGAAGTGTATTATCAAAGGAAGATATTCGATCTTCAAGAGGAAGACTCTATGGCTCTCACAATGTTTAAAATATTTTGTTATTGTTGTCATCTCTAATGAACAAGCAGTTCACTATCCACAGAGAGATACACAGTCAAGTCCTGTCTGTGAGTCTGTCCTTCTTAAGCTTTTTGTTGATCCTGGCCATCATATCAACAACGTACTTTACTTTACACCTTGTATCACACACATTTCTTAGGATTAAGAATCTCTCTGTATGTCTCAGCACTGCGATTTTACTCGATGCATTCTAAAAGACACGGTGATTTATGAGGAGGTGAAAAATCACGGAATGTCAAGAATGTGTGAATGAATGACTATTGTTGTGAGATGATTGATCAGATCATCTCAGATGAGGAATAGACAAAGTTATGAATAAAAATTCCTTCGATTGGGAATGACAATGGAAAATTTGATGAGAGGGGTTCTCTTGTTGTACGATGCTATAAACTTGGCTTGTATTTCTGTAGCATCATCATCAGGGATAAAATTATTATCAAACTAAAGTGATCTGGACAAAGATGTGAATGATCATTATCGAAACTCATCAATTCTTTTCCTAACTTGAAGGGAGAAAAATGCGGTTTGTATTCTCCAGTGACTTTAAGGCCTACACAGAACCTTAGTGGTCAATGCATATTTCATATCATGACTTTCATGACATTTTGTATCACATCATTCGTATCTGTAATAATGCATTAGATGACATCTCTTTAAATTCGTCTTTCTTGTGTGTATCCAGAGAAGATTAAAAGTATTTGCAACTTATAATATTCAAGTCTTGTTAGACATTGATTAGTGAGTGAGATTACAACCTCCAACTGTTGTAAGGTTGGTAGCATAACACGCTACTCTTCAAGACAGATGCCAATCAAAATCTGTTCCAGAATTAGTGATGATGACAACACAGGCAAAATTAATGGAGTGACATCACTGAGATAAAACTTAGAGATGGATTTTAATTAATTTATTATTCTACTCAACAGTTGAGTGATACACAGGGTTTGATCGTATCAAGCTACTGATGCCATATATGAGTTACATGAGCTGCAATCACAGTGAAATTAAGCATTGCGATCACATCAGCACAAGAGTCCTCGTCAAGAATACCTAACCTCATGCTCACAACGGTTATGAAGCCATTGTCCAAATGGATATAACTGTGAGGAACCAGAACCAGATCTCCAGTCCAGATGTGATCCCTAATTTCTGTCTAATAACTGGACGAGGGAGTCGAGTCCCACATTCTGTTGTCACTCTCCTGTGGAGGAGTCAACTTTTTGAATGGATGGATATTGCATTTTGATTGTGTGATTTCGTATACACAGCCATAAGTACAGTACACTCACTCGGCTGCTATATCTTTAACGGAAAGAACACTACAGCTCTTTGAAGTGAGGACAATTGTTTGAGAATGAGTATCATTATTTGTGTACACTGGCAATAACCGTTTATCCGTGGTAATAAGATTCATCACTTTCAAACAAGACAACTTCTTATTTAATCGTGTGTGTTATACCATAGGGTCACTAGATAAGACCAGTTTAAACTTGTAATGAAGTCCAGAGAAGAAAGTAAACTTAATGCAACTTGTAATCAGTTTGCCTAACTGTGGAAAGGAGACTCGCGAGAAAGAAGGAAATATACGAGAAAGACTTGCAGTGGGCAAGCACATGTATACACGGAATATTATAA
Source organism: Isotomurus pseudopalustris (assembly GCA_034698685.1). Classification (NCBI taxonomy): domain Eukaryota; kingdom Metazoa; phylum Arthropoda; class Collembola; order Entomobryomorpha; family Isotomidae; genus Isotomurus; species Isotomurus pseudopalustris. The sequence continues at coordinate 4,722 of JAQGBV010001343.1, forward strand.
CTTTAAGACCAGTGTGTGTGTGTGTGGATTGTGTTAAGTGTTGGTAAAAGTATCATAATCATAGAACTAATACACAGAGGTTGATAGAAGAGCCCTAAGTAGAAACTACTATTACGTTTACTATTACACACTCACAATATTGACGAGGAAGGAATGAGTCTCACCTGAGAGTAAAAATTTGTCTATACTCGAGAGGAGTTAGATTAGTGTAGCGCAGAAAGATAGCTTCGAAGGTTCACCCCCGCTTCATCTACAAATCTTATCCCCTCAGAAGTGGCTTTATTATTATTAGTGGATAAGGACAGGCAAGGCTAGAAAAAAGCAAAGCAGTCTTCCCTACTCACTTACCTGCCTGCCTACCTGCTTTGTCCATAATATTATCTTACCTGAGTGAAATAACTCGACCAGCCAATGAGCTACACTTTCCTTTTTAATTACTGACCATTCTGAATGCCCCTACGAGCGAGGGATACCCTAGGTAGTTGTACACAGGCTCTCGGTACGTGAGCAACACTATAGCTTACCTCCGAGCACCCGAACTTCATAACGTGAATCCTTCCTTCCTGCCTGCTACCGGTATCCCCGTGTAAAGACAGCCTAGTCTCCTACTACTTTCTCCATATCCACTGGAGACTGTCTACTCGTGTGTCAAGCCGGAAAAGCATTAGCCACTCCACACAACCATTCATTCCACAGTTTGTGTTTTTTGACTGAAAAGAAACACTTTATCCCATTCAGCCGGGTAGCATTGTGGATTCCGCGAAGAAAAGAAATAAATAAATGCCAAGTCTTTTGAGACGAGAGGGCATTTGCTCCTTGCTGCTCCCAAAGTTTTGTTTCACAGTGAAATTGTTTTCCGTGACAAATAACAAACAACACAAAATGACATCAAAGCGTTGTGTTAATCGGGCTATTAATTATTTGTCGTGATAAGAGAGAGAGACATTATAGACAGAGAAGTATCTTTCCATACCGAGTACTCTGGATTATTTTCTTATCTCTCTGCTTTCTGGAGCCAGAGGGCAATACGCGAATTTATTTACTGCTAATAAGCCTTGTTGATTGTGGAGACACTTATATTTACTCAAACACATTCGCCCAACCGTCAATGCTAAGTTTCATCAGTGTTCACGAGTAATTATCATCCACAAGGATTATCATCATTTGAAGAGCTGATGGACAACTAATTTGTTAAAATTGAGTTCTAATTATTATCAGGATTGACCTGAAATATCACTTTACATTTAAGCGAGTTACATATCTCTCTCTCCACAATCCTCTGTGCTTCACGTTATTTATCAGGAGTGTGTGGAACGTGGAAAGTACTTACCATTACAAATCAACGAGAATTTCTCTTTACATAATGTGCAAATTAATTAATTTACAAAAGTAGATAAATCTTCTGATTAAGTGCTATCAGCGCAGTTTTTAGCCCACTCAAGCCTCCCTTTACGAAAGTATGAATCATTTCACCTTCTATTCGACTCGTAAGGCTTTGCTAATTAAAAGTTTAGTATGTGGTGGGTCCATCAGAAATTAGAGACTAACTGTTCCTCAGCATGAAATAAATGACGAATCCTACTCCTGGAGTCAGACACGTTTGGTAACAAAAGTTGCTTGGTGCCCCTACCAGAATTTTACTGCCTTGTGTTAACTCCTCCTGAAGATTGTGTCAACCTTAGAGCATAGTATAAAGTTTTGTTTTAAGTGTGTGAACTCAAGAATTTGTATTGTTAAGCTAAAACTTCAGGTAAGAAATCGTGGGATTTTTCACTCTAAACTGTAAGCGGTAAAAAGTGATATAGTATTTTCTACACCGGTTAGGACAACTAGGAAATAATAATAGTAAACTACAAGTGCTGCTTTAGACTTTGCTAGCTCAGAGTTCTTTGATGTAAAGTTGCTGTCAACATTTGAATGTTGCAGCTTGAAAAGTGAAGGGTGACTACTGGAAGAAGCATTGAGAACTGTCAATAGTGTAGTAAGCTATGTGCACCATAGCTGGGATTTAGGGTTGAAGAGTCCAGCGATTTCCTCTTAAAAAAACTGGCACAAATATATAGCGATGCACAAAAGTGCACTTTTATGGGTCTGTTTGTCCTACCAGAAGAAGTAGATACGCACCTACGGTTCAGTGGAGTTCCTTACTTGCAGCTAAAGCCAGAATTCCTACGTTTCGGACCTTTACTCCACTTTTTACCGAAATTCAAGTCGTTCAGTATGTTACTCTTGCGGAAATTTTGGATTATATAAAATCCTAGGATGTTTATTTGACCACGTTAAAAACTAGATTAGCCAATCGAAGAGCTGTAATGCTTTACTTCGTTTAAATTCGCACGAAAAGCCATTCGAATTTAACCATTTCTCAGTTTGTTTGATTTCTTTTAGTTCACCACTAAATTTTTTGTGCCAGTTGTTACATAAAACTGAAAAACTGCAGAATCAAGAATAGAATCAATTCACAAGTACAAGTCTTACTCATTAAAGTTTCCTTTAGTCTCACTCGAATTCATTGTTCTTTTCTTTTCTACCGAGGATAAAATTGATTACTTGGTCTTAAAAATAATACCTTTCTTACCTGTTGTTTGAGTAGAAGCTATTATTAATTACAAAATTAATTATTTTACCCCCTTTTTCCTTCTTCGTATTTTCTTAGCACCTGTGCGTTGCGAAAGTCAATAAAACACATCTTGCCATCTGTATGTCTTAAAAAGCGTAGTTGTGCTCATTGCCTAGTATTTTTCAAGCTTGAGGCTAGATTTTGAATTTTCAAATAAATATGCTGGCTTGGCCTTTTATACTGAACCATTGTCTCTGAATCTGAAAAGTAAGTTAATAATAGTATAAATATGTAAAGAGATTGTTATGAATTTATTACGAATTACATTAATATATTTCTCAAATGTTAATGGAATGGCTTCTCAGAACCCAGCACGCATTATTTCTTAAATAAAAAAACAAAATGCCTTATTCTAGGAAATCTGATATTGAATATACTTATAGAAAATCAATTCCATCTTCAGTGTTAAAAATTTACATTAGCAGAAATTGATTTACCAGCTGGCCACATCATGCAGTCCCTGTCCATGAAACTAGATTTCAGTGAACATTAAAATTACAAATTTCAAGTACCTACTTCCACTGATTGCACATGAGATACGGTAAATAAATATATATCGACTGATACTATCGAAATAGTATAAAGTTTCTGGCTAAAGTTTGCATTTTAGTACTTTGTACTGAAACAGAGGCAAATATGTAAAATCTGAATAAAATTAAGTCGTAATAATTTCCATGAATAAGTGAAATTCTGATAATCATTACCATCTGAGTTACCTGGAAATCCTAACAAATACCGCATGTCTGACAGTAACTCAATGTTGAACATAAACGATATTTTGTGAGTGGAACTGGAATATACAAACGCAACAAAGTCAGAATCACACAATGTAAAATTGTGGTTTTGTAAGTTTGTTGGACAAGGGAAAAATACTTCTGAGGTATTTTCGAAAACGATAGGGGGTAAGAAAAGATTCTTGAGCAGCAACTGTTCTCTCCTGTTCATGTATGTAGCTCGAGGACAGAGAGTTTTAATTGCACTGTGTGTAGATAAGGTGTGGGTAGGTATTCTTTTCTAATTATAAAATGAGGTCTCATTCCATTAGGGTCATGACTGAGTCCTCATGTCCTCTGAGGACTGGAAGGACAACTTTACGATCGAATAACATAAGCTTAAACAATTTGAGAGGGTAAGCATAAGCCAAGAGAGATGCATTGTATTATCTTTCCATCTTTCTCGAGTCCCTATTTACCTGCCATTACTTCCATCACCAGTTTATACCTTCCCTTTCTACTTCTTGAGACCCTACATCTTAAAGAATTTATTTCTTCAACGGGGTATTATTATTATAACTATTTCTTCGATATATTATACGAAAGAAAGGTGGTTGACAAGCCGCCGTATATGGTTCACTTATGACAACATACCCGCCGCCAATTAAGGACAGGTATTCACTCGCAGTACACAGTTGTGCGTAGAGAAGTTTAACGTAAAGAGAGGGGAACTAAATAATAGGAAATCTGTAAAAGTATTGAACAAAGGTTCAGCTTAAGAATTTTTTAAAAACATTTCTTTTATGCTAAGAACTTGTTAGAGAGAATTTAAGATCCATCTCTTTCTACCTTGTTTACTAGTTACGAGCATTAGTATGAAAAATAAAGCAGTTCTTTAAAATATACATTCTACCGGGTTGCATTTGAAACACAGGCTTTTCTGTACCTTCGTGGCTTTCTGAAAAATTCTATGGGATGAAAGAACAGAGGATTAACTGCAAACTGCATATGCATGTACTTGTAAATCATACAACACTGGTGGCTTCGTTTATTCCCCCAAAAAGATGTGACCGTTTTTACTTGGTTTACTAGCATTTAGGTATTATGGATTGCTTTGTTCCCCATCGGTTACAATTAAGACAAAATGTCCTTCTCTGTTCTTGTTCATTGGCTTCCAGGGTATTGTAAACAAGAAATCGGGAGTTGTGAGGTGAGGTGATGTGAAGCTTTTGTTTGACAATTGTGAGGGACAAAATGTTGTGTTTGACAAATGCCTTTCCCAGTAGAATTTGATGGATGAGCAGAACGGGAAAGAAGGTTGGGTTCACCTTCCCTCAGCTTGGCATCTGTTTTAATGAAGCCCGGAGGCGATCTTCATTTTATGGGATCGCATCGTAAGCATTCAGAGAGACCCTTCTTGTGACACAGTAATCAAGAAACAAGTCCCTTAATTGTAGGGTGAAATATTTTACGCGGTTTTCGAGCACACGAAATCTTATTTATAACCAAGAAACCACGACGAGAGATAGGTAGTTAGACAGACCTTGAATCTCCATAATAATAAATATTTTAGTTTGATTAATACAATGCTGGAAATCTCATTGTCCCCCTGTGTGGTGCCGTGCTGGCTAGAAAATCATGATTGACCTATCGAACTGACTCTCGTCGAAGAGCTGCTTATGCTTGTTGGTTGTGTGTCTATACCTTCGGAAGATACTTCGGGTCTTCACATTCTTTCAAGACGGGAGATATCTTTTGTTAAAATGCATGCTCACCTTCTGGTGAATAAGTCCTCCATTGAGGATTTTAAACCTGACCTGAGGCTAAAGACTCTTCTCGACGGGGTACTTACTTTGAATAGGTATCAAGAATAGTGATTGAACAGAAGTCTCAGTGCTTTTGCCCTGCCCTACCTCACTTAAAACCGTGGCTCATAATGGTTGTTCAGGTGTGTGATTGAGTTGATAGAGAAGTGGGGGTCCGGTTTTTCAACGGACATTACTTGCCTCCTGTCCTTATCATCTCATCCATCCATTTTCTTAGCAATATTGACAAACCACTGAACGTATATATATACGTGTATCCGTCACTATCCTTGTTAGTTTTGTTTTTTGCTTCTTGATCAAATAAAAATTAAGAAGGGTCCTGATTCACTCTTTATAAATTATATTTTACAGCTTGATTAGTTCAAGAAATTATTCTTCAACTGTATGACCAATGATCGAGTGTACGTTTTGTGTATGTCATAAAAATGTACACAAATTTTATACACAACGTAAGTAATCTAAACGAGCATGTTTTTTGTGCTCCGGGGAGGCCAAAAAGTAATATTCCATTAAGATAGTGAGAAAACTACAACAACATGGAATGAAAGAGTTAGAAAAAGTGGTTCGAATTAGGATAGAGCGTTGTTAACGGCTTATTTTCTTTCCTGTTGTGTGGTCAAATTGGTACGGTGAAAGAATCAATACTTTTCTTTCTTTCAAATAGTCTAACATAATTTCCCAAGTTAACAATAAGAGGTGATGATAGAGAAAGGGTGGTGATGGTGATGATGTAGGTAGGTTATACTTACGTATATCCGTATACGTACTTTAAGAAAGCAATGTAGATTTATAACAGTAGCCAAGTTCCTCTGTGGAGTGAAAGTAAAGGAAATCATACTTAAAATGTTTTATTAATCTTAGACGGTGGAAAGTTGCAGCAGGCCTATGTGAGCATTTTCCCTTTCTTTCTACCCGAGCTTGTTGAATAGAGTGATAAGGTGAATTGAAGTGGGAGTTTCTAATTCAAGAATATAACAAAACTTGGGTCTTTCTTCCGTACGTTTCATATACTAACTGAAGAAGGAAAGTCTCAAGAATAAGTTGAAAAAAGTTGGTCATAATGATGTGAAAGCCGTTTGGTTGCGGATAAGGACAACTCTTTTCGAGCCGTACTTTCCTTTCCTACGTAATATATATATATATATTATCCCTGTGTGTTCCAACTTCCAACGGTGTGATGATGGTGTATATAAAGAATGCGAGGTATGCAATGGATGTACCTGAAAAGACACACAGATCACTAAGTACTTTCACTTTACAATTTGCTCCTGCAGTGCTTGAGGACACACATGGATATAATATAGATCTCCTACTTTTTCTGCAAGACGAAGTAAAAACGAAGTGTATAGGGAGAAAGTTTTGTCGTATATAAATGAACCTCGTCGCCGTGTTTCGGACAGGGAGAGTAGTTCTTCGTGTAGTATAAAACGGAAGGAGAAATAAATTGGGGAAAAGAGATTCGTTTGGTAGGAAATTTATGCAAGTGCGAATCGAAGAAAATATAGAGAGAAGAAAGTACTAAGAGGTGGAAGAGGTGGTGGTGGTGGTGTAGAAGAAGTAGCAGTAGTGTGGTGGTAAGGTTAGTAGTAGTCTTAGTGGTGGTGGTGGTGGTGGTAGGAGAAAGTAGTAGTTAGTCGTAGTGTACTAAAGGATACTTTGAGTAAGAGTGAGAGTGTACGAAGGGAAATTGTCTTTTTGCTGATAGCGCATGCTAAACTAACTTGTGCCGTCTATTAGTTCGCTCCACCCGATTGTGTCGCGATCGCAAATCGGAGCAACTTTTATCGCTGTCGTTTGTTCTTGCACCGATTCGGAGTGGCTATTTGCCTCGTTGACGTCGGTCCTTTTATAAATCAATAGTGAAAATGAAGGAATTTTTCCCCGTGTCTCGTCTTCTTCGTCCCAATCTTGGAATGCAAACTTGATGACTTTTACCATTGGAAAGTCTCTCTTTCACTCGTTCTTACTTTCCTTTCTCCCTTCGTTTTATTCTTTCTTCGCCCAGCACCACCACCACCAACACCATCACCACCACCACCAGCTCCACCACCAGAGATTCCCATATGACAAAGCATACACCTCTTCTTCTTCTTCTAAGCTATCCCTTATTTTCTCTCTCTCTCTCTCTCCGTACCTTTTCATACGCAAAGGAGGAATGAGGCTGAGATGATGATGCTCAGCTTTTAGAAGAGAGACTCGGTGGAATGAGCCAAAAATGCATTGAATCAAACGGGGAGAGAGTGTTGTGTTGGGGTTTTCGGTGGGTCCTCCCATTCTTACTACTACCCGGGTCTTGCCTCTCCAATCTCCGTTCCTCATTTCAACTCAACTAATACTAACTACTTGTACGTAGATGTGTACAATCCCTGTAGGAGAGTTCTTTCTCTCTCCCTCTTCCCAATCTCACAGAAAGAAGGAGCAGCTCAGCAACTTTCCCTGCACGAAATTTCATTATTATATGAGCCAAAGAAAGTGAGCGAGCTCAGTCAGTTCCTACTCAACTACTTTCATCCATCCATTCATCTCGCAGTTGCTCCTTTCTCACTGTGGGTGTGCTCGAATTAATTACTCTCCATTCATTAACCAACTTCTGCATCTGCTCAGATCCCTCCTTCTAAGAACTTCCTACTTCATAGGCTGAGAATCAAACCGACACTCTATAGACTTATTACTACTACTCTACTCTACTTCATCTTCTTCTTTTGCCTACGCGTACCAAATGAAAAGTGATTACTACCAAAGTTCCTATTAGCTGTACAACTCAACGTGTTTCCTAATTAAGTAATAATATTACGTATATAAATAGTTTCATCTCTACCAAACTTCTACTAATACTTATACTACTGCTATTACTAAATGCACAGATAAATTTGTGACTTTATAATTCATCTCTACGTACCACTCTGGAGATTCTAAGCATTGCGGTGCACACAACATTTATTCCTAAGGTGGGAGGAGTGTATTAGTGAATACAACAAAGCTTGTTCGTCGTCATCATCTGCACCACAACTCTTTCTAATTTGCATCATTATCATGCAATCCTTTCATTTCAACAGCCCATCTCTAATTGTTCATTTCCAGTGTGTGGTTGGTGTCGGTGTTCATGTTACATCGGAAACAAAAGACTAATACTGCTACCATCAACAGGAGTCTTAGTTCTCACCGTCGTTCATCGACATGAAATGGTGAAACAATAGCGCATTTGATGTGCTCTGGGGATTTCCTTTGCATGGTAAATTTTCATCATTAATTCCTTTTTGCCTTCTAAAGCCGACTGTGTGTGATGGTCGAATCTATTGGAAATTAGTTTTTCCACGATTCATTTATTTCGAAATAAATTGAATTTCTGGTATAAATTATTGATAAAACTGAGCTAGCGGGGAGAGAGAGAGAGAGAGATAGCGAGTGAGTTGACCGGTTGAAGAAATGCACTTGGAAAAAGTTAAAGAAGGACGAGATATATAAAAGTTCAGGGGGAATATCTATAGAAAAGAGGAATAAAAAATCTTGTGAAGTGTTTGAACGATTCTTTGGTAGTGCTGTGGTAGCTTCGTAGTAGGGAGTGTGTAGTAAGTTTAGTGTGGTAGTAAGAGGAATGGCGAAAAGTGAATGAAGTCGACAAACCAGTGTGGTGGTGGTAAAAGAATGTCCGAGGAAAGGGCTATTAGTGAGAAAGGGGTAATTTGCTCTTAAGTATCACAAGTAGACTAGACACGTTGTTCACTTGACTAAAGGAGGAAGTTGGTCGTGTATTCGGGCTTTTAATGGCCTTTCTCACTTGAAGGGTTGATTTTGCCCCATGTTCTTTCTATCGGTAACAAGAACACAACTTGCACTAAAACACCACAATTTCACTTTCTGGCTTGTCTTCACTCACTCAATAAATATCCTCTTGTATTTCTAATAATGCAGTTTGTAATTACATACACAGCAAATTCATTCATAAAAATTTTATGGACTTTTTTTTAAAGATTTACTATTACTTACACACAGGTAGGAATATTGCAAGTGCGTTTGTGTAAAAGTCTCCGGCAGCCAGAGATGATATCCTCTCGTTTCTCTTTCTAATGGTGCGTAGTCTACGCTGTGCTGTCAGTCTCGCATTTCAAAGCCGGAACATTCTCTCTGAATTTCATGAAGGTTGGGTAGAGTTCGATCAGGGACGACTGTGCTGGGGAGTTGAATGCGATCATGTGTGATAGACAGGAATTTTTTATGCACTTGAAATAGCACTACCAGTGCATTTTATTGATCGGGGATAGTTGTTGCTATTTCGGACTGCAAACTGACACTCTTTCCCTTTTGAAAGAGTGACTTGGGAATTTTATCGTCCAAAGTCCAACCGAGATAAAATTGCGTAGTAGATTGTTTTGAATCTTTTATTGTTATTAGTAAATGATATTTTTAAAAAAATAATCGAAATGAGTTTTCAAGTGCAACTTTATACAACGGACATAATAGTGTTGCAGGTTCTTCCTGATACTTGTTTACGTACGATTACAGATACTCGGGGAGATATTTACTCGAATATATACTCCTTTGAAGGATGAAATCATTAATTTATAATAACTAAGGCACATCCGTTTTATTTTTTTACGTAGCAGAAAGGAGCTTTTTTAATCTTGGCAGGGTAGAGAGATGCGTTGTTATTGATGCAGAGAAAAAATCGAATCTTCTCAAAGCCCTTTTTTAAAGACTCGTACTTGCACAAAACAACTGCAAGATGAAAAAAGACTCTCCTTCCCCATCTCCACTTTCCCCTTTGGCATAACCAGGATTGATTATAAAATGCATGCGGTATCCAACTAGTCTCACCCTAGCTCCCTTCCCGTCTAGATATCCTCAATATTCCTCATGAGTGTATCTTTATTCTCGCACATTCACAGTCTCATCTCTCGTGTACATATTCTCATCTTCATCTCCCTATTTTTACTGTTTCATCCCAAGTCCAACAACTTCTCGAATATTATCCCTCACTGTGTTACACAAAAGTTCTTTATAGCTTACGCAACTTCAAGTTATTACATAAAAGTTTAAATTTTACAAATTAGTCAATATTTTGTGTAACAATGATAAATTCAATACAGACAATGTATTTGAATAGTTCGAAAGCATAGGCTTACCGGGATATCTGGTTATAACTTGTGCGGTGTGTTTTTGCAGTGAAAGAAATTAGTGAATTCCATTTCTTAGAAGGTCAATGCATCCTTTAAAGCTTGACAGTCAAAATTACGAAGAAGTATTGATGTGTATTTGTGGCAGTGCCGATTACAGTGTCATTATGAGTGTCATCAGTGTCAATATGAGACCGAGAAATGACGGTGGTGAGAGACAAGGTTGGCAAGCGGTTGTGGAAAGTGAGTATATATTCTTATGCACCTTTCATTCTGTCATCTGCATGAGCATCCAAACAAGTAGGTTTATAGCCAGCATGTGACATAACATACACCGTAGAATTTTATAGTGGCTATCTGCTTCACCTCCGTGAATATGTGAAGGTGATCCATTTCCATATCCATACTAAAGAGAAATGAACACACACATCAATTTGAATCCATTACACGAAAGCAAAAATCGTTTGAATGAGGAATTGTTTGTTGAAATACCTGAGATGCGGTTGAAAGAAAAGTTGGAAGTGTGGAAATGTGTGAAGTTACACAATTGCGAATTCTGTTCGCCACGTGAAGTGCAGACTTTTCCTTGCATCTTAGTCTAGAGTGTGTTGAGACATAAAATAACTCAGAAATTCATAGGATTGGAATGTAAGTCGGGTCAAATGTGAATGTAAGGAGAAAAGGTTTGTTGCAGTCTCGTTTTCAGTGATTTCCTAAGGATCGGATATTTTATTATTATGGGAACGGTAAATGTTCAACTGGTCCATTTGCATTCGCTCGATATTATTGAAAATGGATTCCTTGTGAGAACCGAGCATGACCGATTTGTTGTGCTCTCATACTAAAGACTACTTTACTTCTACGTGCTGTAGCCAACTTTTTTACACTCATATAAGAGTATGAGAATTGAGTTTTTATTCAATTTCTTTCCCTAACCGCTAGTCATAAATGACATTAAGTGTTATAACTCCATTTCCTATAATGCTATGTACCTGGCCCTCTACACTCCTACGATTACATCTGACGACGACGACGGTGGTGCATGTTGCTCTATATTATTCACCACTAACACCAATTGCATGAGGGAACTCGAGCCAAACTTTTACATCAAATTTTGTCACCGTGTTTTCAGGAAAGGGTAATGTTACTAAAATCGTCTCTGCCTGTAATAATCTTCTAGAACCTATAATGCCACAGTTCACCAAGCAAGAATTCACTTTAAAAAAGCAGTAAATTTTGATCAGGATTCGGGTCTTACTTTTATGAGGATTG
>JAQGBV010001344.1:0-16257 GCA_034698685.1 Isotomurus pseudopalustris
AGTACTGTAAGAATCTTACTTTGTGCGGTTTTAAATGCCCCAAGTTTTGGGTCTAAAAAGGACAGTTTCCGAGAACTGACCGCTCGACCCTTTCAGTGCCGGACACACGCACCCCATGTGCATGCACACTCACTCCTCCACTGAAGCTTTACAAGGGGTGCGTGTGTCCGGCACTGAAAGGGTCGAGCGGTCAGTTCTCGGAAACTATCCTTTTTAGACCCAAAACTTGGGGCATTTAAAACCGCACAAAGTAAGATTCTACCAGTAAATAAATCTGTAGATATTTAAAAGCTCTCTTACTAAAGCAATCGACTCCAGAATTTCCTCAAACCCAATTGTCATGGCCCACCTCCTCATTCTATTTAACTCCTGTGGTAGAAAACACAGTTTTATACTTGAAATTTACTAATTACATAAAATCTTCATGCAGAAGGGTACCTTGAAGAACTGAGCATTTTTTTCTGGCAATTTTCTTGCATGTCGCAAGAGTTTTTGTACATCGGAGTTAATACTGCCAGGGGTAATCCATACAGTTGGGTTGCTACCGTAGCTTTTTTTCTCAGTGGACTTGACAGGAAAAGATGGGACAGTTCCAGAACCTTTAGCAATGAATTCTTGTGCAGGCCCCAGAAGATGCATGTTCCCCATCCAAGGCACAACGTCTGTACCTAAGGAAAATAAAACACCTTAGTTATTATTTATTATACATGAAAAGGATTCTGCCTTATACACAAATACTGACACATATATTTTGCTACCTGGAGCGAGGATAGACAGCATTAGATTTGATTTCTTTTTGTTGTCTGCCCAAGTATAGATGAAGCCGAACCAGTCATTTCCAACCTCACACAAAGCAACACTATTTTCTAACTGTAAATATAAATTCATTATTCTAGTAGATCAGTGTGCTCAATCAAATGTGAGACCACAAAATTGTTCAGCAACTCATTCATTTAACCTTTAGAGCTCCATGCAGAAGAACGCAGAAGTTAGGAGTTCTGGAGTCTACATCTTCCTCTCCATCATCTGATTTCGAGGCTACATAACTGCTGTCTAATAACACAATGTAATCGTATAATTATTGGTACAGTCTTTATGTAGTACGAAGAGCACTGCAGTGTCAGTAATCACCATTTTGTTTTAAGGGTAGTATCAGGTGCCTTGAATGAGCTGGTGGATTTCCTAAGTCAGCTCCTTTTAAAAACCCGAGTATGTCGATATTGTCAGAGAAATCGTAACGCTTATCATCAGATCGAGAAACAAATGGTTGAGGAGGAGGACACAACGTCACTTTCGACTGCAGTTGACCACATTTTAACATTCCTTTGTAAGGTGTAAAGTCTTTTGCACAGAGTTTCGCCAACGCGCTACTACAACCCTAACATAGGAGTAAACCTTGTTATTTTTAATTCCTATATTTGTAGATAATAAATTGCATTTGATGAATAATAAATTACTTTAGATGTCAAATGATTTTCTGGAAAGTAGACCATTCCATCTCCACAAGACACATCGATCAGTTTTTGAAGCATCTGGCAATTTTCAGTGTAGTTCTTTTCTCCTGAGTCACCTGCACACATTTCGATTTCAAATAGGAGGGCAAACATGGAAAGATCTATCTGGGATGAGACGGATTTCACGTACTTATGGAAAGGATGTTCATTTTTGCAGGAAAAGCAAATGGTTTGGCCGTTCTAATTGTTTCTTTGAGACAACCTGGACCAAATCCTCCAGTGCCATCGGTAATCAAAAGAATCTGAACAGGAACAGTAGTTCCCCATGTCTCAAGAACAACAGTACTTATACCGTGTAAAAGTGTCTCAAAGTTAGTTGCATCGTAGAACTTGACGTTCTCCAGCTGGTTTCTTACGCTTTCCAAATCTCTGTTAAATGACGACACTACCTCATACAGGGTCGAGAAGGTCAACTATATAGCATCCATCAAAATTATTTTCCAGTGCCTTTCCACTCTGACTCATTCCATGTTATCTTTAGTAGTAACTCACCAATGAGACAAATTCAAGTTTGCAATGAGCGGAGATGTGATCAAGGAATTGATTGACAGCTTCAATTGCGAGTGTTTTTCTGGTTGGAATCTCATCTTCGGGTACCTCAGAAGTCGGACCAACGGGTCGACACATCGACAATGAGACATCCAACGCAATTACGGTCGGCATTTTGGAACCCTTGGTGTCTTGTGATAATATCTGTCATTCACCCTCTGGAACATAAATAAATGAGACAGTTTTAAGCATGGTCGAACAAAGCTGTTACAAATGTCAACTGTACCCGTGATCTCTCACAATGTTTATAAAATACGTTGTTGATTGTTGTTGAAAAGCAAACATGACTCAGCTACCTGTAGGGTTCAAAATCTCGTACACCATTATTCATCCCAAGGCTTATTGTACGATAAGCTTTTACAAGATGCTTTATCTATACCAAAACACTTTTACCTGCAATCTAACCTTATCTTAAGCAAGGGTGTTCTGTTCTGATAAAGTTAGTATTTAGTATTTATATTTTTAAGAGTGCGTGGTTATCACGCATCATACAACTACAAGTCCAGCAGGCTCACACATACAGGCTTATCAACAAAAAGGCCAGAGTATGAAGCAATCTGGTAAATTACGTGTAATATGACATTGGTTGTGGTAGTGAGCAATGGCATGACAGATGGATGGTCGTCATCAGAGTTGATAATTGAATTGAAACGTACAGTAATGATAATCTCTACAATCAGCACAATTTAATAACCTCCGTCGACCTCCAGGTTGGATGCAGTAAGTAGCTTACAATCAATCATCTCAGTCAAACCCATCCAACGACCCAACCGACGGCGCAGAACAGTTATTTCCTTGTTGAAAGATAATAACATAATTGAGATTTCGACCCTAAGAAATCGGTATAATCTGTGTGTATTATTATACTAACTCAGAGTACGGTTATTCGTTGCACAGCCGTTACAGGTCTGTAGTAAGTATCGTCTCACAAATCGAAGTAATAAAGTTTTGACAAGCTTGCTGTCTAGTAAAGTCGATTGCACTATGGGCTAGAATTGACCTTCTTACTCGCTCTCTGTCACATTTCATACTTAACATAATGTACATTTATAATCAGTCAAGATGCAAGTTCACTTTACTGCCGGACAGTGTGAATCAAATTAAGTCAGTGTAACTTTCTTTCTGACTTAAAATGCAGCATTTATAATTTATAGGAGTCGTACCATTTATTCCTAAGTGCACACTAGCAAGTCAAAATGCAGTGGTTAAGTAAAATTACTGTGGAACCTGCGATGTTCCTCCAGCAAGCCGGCGACACATTAACTTATGTAATATTTCAAAATTTGTTCATGGACAAGGTAACAAACATTTACAGCTTACAACTGAATCTGGTCATCTACAAATTCTATGAATCATATACTGTATACGTGATTCCTTCATGGTCTCCAGATATGCAGAGTACAACTAAACTATAACAGATCAACGTGCGATATGTATGAAACGATAGATCAAGAACTCACTCCCGAACAGGAATTCCTTAGACCAGTCAAGAACTCCATACAAGTATGCATATGAATTGACAACAGAAAAAACTTTCAGAAGAGTTCGGATTAATAATGGTGTCATTCCTCTTTCAGACAGAGTCTGCGAACTTCCTCCTGTACAACTCCTTAGTGGAAAACTCGTTACCTGTACTTCTAGTCTTATTTCTAGGCGTTTGGAGCGACGCTAAGCGCAGAAGGAAACCATGTCTATTACTTTCTCTAATCGGAAAACTTCTTCGTTCTTTTGGTCTACTAGTCAATGCATATTTCCTAAATTGGCACCCTATCGTACTACTCTTTACTGTTGCACTTCCTCACAGCATTGGAGGAGCTAATGGAGTCTTTCACATGGCAGCGTTTAGGTATGAAACAGTGAAGCCTTCAATATTTGTGCAGTCACAAACTACCTTGCATAATATCTCTTGAAAATTCGACTGTGCAGCTATGTAGCTGATTCCAGTGTACCAAGAAGTAGAACGTGGAGGTTGGGAATAGCTGAAGCGTTTTGGCAGCTGGGATCTCCAGTGGGTTTATTTCTTGGAGGGTTCTTATTCGAACAAGGAGGATACCTGTGCGTGTTCTCTACTGCAGTTATGCTGCATACAGTTGCCGTTCTGTATACAGCTCTAATCCTCCCGGAAGTTCCGCAACCCAGAGCATCTAACCTTACCATTGGAAAGCACGGATCCTATGGAACTATGGTCCACGCTGTTCCTCAAAGAGTGAGATGCTTCAGCGAGAATGAAAAAAGTCTTCGAGGTTTAGAAGACACGGAGAGCGACAGCGAATCACTCCTCTCCCCTGGCTACTTAACAAGAATCCCAACAAGCAGTAACTCACACAACAGTGAAGAGGAAGTGGGGGGAACAAAAGTTGTCGATTTCTTAGTTGGGTCTCTAAAAGCGGTTGTGAAGAAACGGCCTAACCACACGAGGAAATGTTTGCTGTCACTGGGGCTTATCATGCTTCTATACGGTATCCTGTTGCACGGTAAGTCTTTTAGCCTTTACTCATCTAAACTTCCAACATTATTCTATTAAAACACCCAAAAAACGTAATTTTATTAAATCATTTAGGTGAAGTCAACATGAAGTACCTCTTCACAAGAAATCGCTTTCAATGGAGAGAGCAGCAATTCACACTCTGGACTGTTTTCGACAGCTCAATGATCGTAGTAGGACTTACAGTGATACTGCCAATCTTATCTAGAATCTTAAAGTTATCGGATCCCTTGGGAGGAGCAATTGCTGCGTTAGGCCGAATGGCATCTCGTCTGCTTATCGCTTTCGCACCTTCATCGGAGTATCTCTATATTGGTATGACATGCACATCAACCTGAACTCGAATTGGACTTGTCCTTTAAACTACAGTCGAAAATGTGTACTTAAATCTTTAATTGGTTTGAATTTCAACAGCCTCTGCTATTGACATTGCGGGAGTAATAGGTCCTTTGTCAGCAAGATCGCTTGCTTCTAAATGCGTTCTCCGGGACGAACGAGGTAATCCAAGGTTCAGCTTCTTTCTAAACTCTACTTTAATTTAACAGCCTTAACCAATGATGCAATTAATGAATCTTGAAACAGGGAAGGTATTTGCTTTCCTGGGATGCATAGAAGCCTTAGTTCCCCTACTTGCAGTACCCTTGTACTCACTTATCTATTCAAGCACCTTATCCACCACTCCCTCAACTATCTACTTCGTGTCTGCAGCTCTCTGTCTCGTCATTTTCACCATTTTTGTGTAAGGCTACCTTACATTCAACAATTAATAACATCTGTTCGATTTACAATTTAATTACATCGCCATCGCTTGCTATTCTTTGATTGCAGAGCTCTGTACGTAGCGTCAAAGCTAGAAATAATTTCGTTGACTGGAATGGATACATCATCGCTTACTAATCCCTCAAGTGCTCCACGTCCTTCGCAAGAACACCCCGAAACCGGGTTCTTCCACAATTACCGTCGCTTCAGTCTCTCCTAAAGTTAACATTCTTTTACGAAAACAGTTTGAAGCCTGCAGTCGAACGACGACGAACTGATGAGGCTTCCTATATTGCAAGAACGCAAGCACTTATCTAATTAATAGGTTGTATCCGTCTTCCGTGTATTACTATATGAAAACGACAGATCGCTAATAATATAGCTTTAATGATGCCTGAATAATCGTGTAGTTATTTTACGGTGTAGATTTAGAAAAAAGAAATACTTTACGTTCGGGTTTTATCCACTTGTGCCATATGTAAGATCAAGCTATAGTACAAAAGTCTGAAAATAAAAATAATAACTTACCTTTGCGCAATCAAATGTAGAGTAATCCTTTCTGCCACTTGAGCTAAAATTAATAGTATTTTATTCGTATTCTTAATCACACCTATCGCGACTTTTGTTGACTTCGTCTGTTTTTGTTTTTATTGAAGCACTGACAGCGCAGTGTATTCAGTATTGACATTCTGTGAGAAGCATAGATAGAAATGCCGGTGGAGTTTATTTGCACGTGTTTGGAGCGAAGTTGTTATTTCTGCAGTTGGAAGCACAACATCGATAATTTCTTTATTTGGATTGAAATTGGCGTTCAAAAGTGAAATAGTTGACGTGAATGTGTGGTGACGTCAGAGGAGCGTTACGATGAGGAAGGAAAAGGACAAGTTAGAAGCTATTAAAGCTGTCATTTCAAAGGTTAGTAAGAGGTACCAAATGTTTGTTAGTTTGGATGCGTATGAAAATTTCAGGATCTATCTTATCGAGGTGCTTGTTACGTTGTAGACGTTTGTTCCGATTGGAGCTCACCTGAAAGATGAAGTGCCGTGGTACCCCCAAAAGTCTTGTGGCGATTGGCCCCATCAAGCAAGTGCCCTCAGTTTGGGCGAGTCGACTAACCTCAAGTATGGCATCAGTTATCCCCTCAGGTCGGGATTGGACACGCCGGATGAACGAGACTTCGCGGAGGACGTCATTTTCAACGAAACGACGCCAAAAAACGAATCGGAATTATTCGGATTACTGAAGGACCAGGAAGTTCGCAAAACAGAGGAGATTTATTTGAGGCGAGGAGCTTGTTTGCTGTCGGAAGGCCCTTTGGGAGGACCTTCATTTTTCAAAGGACTTTATAGACCCCTGACGTCGTACAGCACTGGTGTTGGGATTAAAGCTGTAGTCAAGACATACTTCTCAAGGGACGCTGTACCAGGATCCACTGCTAAAGGTTCGAACCCTGATGGGTGTTCTTTCAATTAATTTTCTATTAAGTAATTGTTGTGTATTATAAAACTGTTAATCGTTCTGAAATTCGTAGATGGATACATATGTCTTGTGGAGAAAGCAGGAATTTCATTGTATGCGGATGGTAGAAATGAAAGTCATGTTGCTTACATGCCAGAATTCCAAATAGACAAAGTGATTGCAACAGGAAGTGGGCTTATTGTTATACCTGATAAATCTTTGCCGAGTAGTACAGATGATTCGAAATATCTCTATATTCTGACTCATCCTATTAAACAAGTGAGCAGGATTTGGTGCAAAAGTCAGCCTGGAGCAGGTATACTAATAAATATATTTAATTTCTGAGTAAAGATTCGAGTACATAAATAATTGATAACAATGACATTCTTGTTCATAGATTTTTATGAATTTGATTCTTCAGAAGAAAAGCTTCTCTGGTGCGAAAAGAGCCTATGTGTATTTTGGAGCGTTAAAAATGACAAGTTTATCTTAAGACGATTAGTGCCATTAGAAAAGAAAGATTTGGTTCATAGCACCACATTAAATGCTTCTGTTTACTATTCAAATCAAGAATCTTCAAATGGCTCGCATCATTCACCTTTTACCCCTGCTGGAGGCTCCACTTCGTACTCCCCACTGGGAAAAGTGTCACCAAGAACATCTGCAATGCGAGTTAATAGGTAACATTTTCAGATGCAAATCTATTACACGTTTAACAAAATGAGTGGTACAAATAATTAATACATGACCTAATAGGGAAGGAAACACTGTTTATTACTGGCCTAGTTTCGATTTTTCTGATGCATCGATTCCTGGATTATCAGCTGGTTTTTATCCTCCGCATTATTCAGTTTACGATGACCCAGAATACTATGTTTCTCATATGTTTGAAATTGAGCTCAATCCCCAGGGAAAATGGGTAGAGCCGGAAAAATTTCAGCTTATGACTTCTACCAAAGGAGTTGTTGGATTGTGGTATCTTATGAAGAACAAACTTTACTTGTACTCGGTTAATGTTCAAGAAGGATCTAAAGTAACGACATGGGCCATTAAAAATGTGAAGGATTTCGTATGCTCTACTAACGTGAAGTGCGACAAAGAAAATAGTATTATTATCCTTACTAATGACCATGAGCTTCAGATTGGATGGGTAGATGACGATTTTAATATTGTAGTAAGTTTGAAATTGATCCATGAACTGCAGGATACTATCGTTAGGTTAGACAGTTTTTTGTATTCCGATACACTTATTTGCTCTTTCGATGACGGAAACAGTACTGATAAAAAGGGACTAATTGAATTAAAAAATGTGCGAAATAATGGACTGGTATCTAAATGTATGGAAAAAATGAACTCCGTGGTGCCTGTTGACGTTCGGGTGATGATTGTGGCAAAGTATCTAGCAGGAGAGGACAATTTGGTCACATTTCAACAAGAGTGGGAACATTTTGGTCGCGTAATTGTTAGGGTAATTGAAAATCATGAGGAAGAATTCGGAGTGAAGAGCAAAGTTGCAGAAGCACTATTCAACGCGGTTGATGACTTAAAAGAGGTATTATAAGAGTACAAAATAAATTGTGTTTTAAAATGCATAATATGCTGGTTGTATAATATAACTATGAATTGTATTCCAGAGCATGAAATCCACCAGGTTCTCGTCTCACCATGTTGATAGGCTGTCGAGTTTGATGGAGTGTATTGTATCTCACACAAAAACACCATTCTTTAGGGTAAGTTTTAATTCGGTAAAGACATGAAAAGATTTGACTAATATAAATTTTGAAAATTTAACACAGGAACAGGATTCTGGAATATCTCTGTTCAAAACTTTCCTCGATCTTCTGATTGATCCAAATCCATCTGAGTCACCAATGTTTTCAACTATTCCTGAGCTTATGCAAGTTCTTCTGAACTCCCCAGATACTCCTGAAAACTTGAAAAAACTGGCGGATATTAAAGCGTCTGGCCAGTCATTTGCTCCGATTTTAGAAATTCTAATCGCGGATGTATTTAATCGCAACGAAAATGAAGCAAAATTTTGTTGGCCTCGTAAAGTCCTTGAAAGTGTAGGACGAGCAGACTACTTGTGTGCTTTACCACCAGATGAAGCTTCAGTCAAAAAGCAGCGTTTGAAACATACTGCATCTTTTGTTTCCGATAATAAAGTCAAGGACGTCAGCAGCAGTGACGAAGAACTTCCGTGGACAACAACAATTTTAACACAAGTAATATACTTAATTTTCTTTTAGTAATGTTTCTGTAAATCCTTCCTACTGAACCGGTGCAAGCAACTTATTTTGTTAATTTTTTAGCGTGTTTTCTCAGTTGACCGAAGGTTAGAGGAAGTTTGCCGACTGCTTGACTCAGCATCTCCACTTACAATAGAGTTAGAACAAAGGGCAGAGATGTCCGACCATGATTTCGTAGAAGAACAAGAAAAACATCTCCTTCAGTTAATGCAGGTGTCATTTTCTGCGCCTGTTGGAAGGACAGCGTTCACTTTGAGAACAGAAGTTAAGGACTTTGCGAACCTTACAAACGTGATTAACATTCCCAAGTAAGTACAGCATATAACGCAAACCTCGCTTTATTTTATGGAATTTAATTTTTATAATGTGACTCTAGGTTGTGCACGTCAGGAAAGTGCGCAACGAGAGGAACAACGATCGAGCTAAGTGACTCTGATGTGGCTAATTCAGCTTGGCCGACTTTTCATAACGCTGTCGCCTCTTGTGCAGCAGTTAGGTTTTCAGATCATCCTTCCGACGCCTGGTATCGAAAACTCAACTAATCATTTTATGAACTAACATTAATGCAGTCTTTCTGTTAAGGTTCGCATACAATAAAGCAAAAACTAATGAAGGACCAGAGCAAGCAGGAATGGTTCTCGGATTTGGCCTCAATGGAATTTTAACTGCTATGCCACCTACCTTGAGACATGAATATTTAGCAAAGGAGAATTCGTTTACGTCTATGTCTATGTTATTAGGACTCAGTGCTAATTTAGCAGGTATGCTAATTAAGTTTACTGTACGCATTTGATAGAAGTATACTTGGAGTATTCCATGATTAAAGTGGTGTGGTTAACTGGTTCAGGAACTGGAGACATAGCTACGTGGAAAGTAATTAGCCTTCATATTGGAGCAATGCTACCTGCTTGCACAACCGAGCTTGAGATTCCAAAATTAGCAACACTGGTAGCCCCTTGTTCGTTGGGGCTGCTATTTATGGGAACGCAAAACAGCCATGTAGCTAAGGTTCTTCTTGGAGAAATCTCCAAACGCTACAATCCTCTCGGCGGTTATGGAGGGTCTGGTGGAAATTCTCAGAATAATGCTAATGCTGGAGATGGAAGTGGATCGATTGCTGATAGAGAAGCTCATTCTTTGTGTGCTGGTTAGAATATTTTTGTGCTGATCTTTTAAGTACTGCTGTAATTCTGCTGTATCCACTGAAATAATCATGTATTTTTTTAAAAAGGCTTCGGTTTAGGATTTGTCAACCTTTCGAAATGTAGAAAAGGAAACGGGTCTATGGACGAAGATGGATTCGAAGGGATTTTGAGGAGATTCGTTGTTGGTGGCCCTAAACCATCAGCATGTAATGATGGTAAGTAATTAGTAACACAAATCTATTCTATGAATTATTCCAAGTAAACAGCTTAAATAGCTAAATTGTTGCTAATTAGACGAAGATGATCCTTACAACCAGTACGGACAAACTCTTCCTTCTCTGTGGGAGGAGTTTAGATGTTGTCACATAGAAGAAGGAGACAATGTCAATGTGGATGTTACAACACCATCAGCAATTGTAGCTGTTGCCCTAACGTATCTTAAAAGTAAGGAGATTTTCCGGTACCTAAATTAAATCACAACCTATTTGCCTGGACTTGGATGCTAATTTGTTCTTTGGTAAACTTTTTAGGTGGTAATGAGGCGGTTCTTTACTGGCTTTCTCCACCAACAACGTTGTATCTGTTAGATGGAGTACGTCCAGATATTCTGATGTTGAGATCCCTGGCATCCATTTTAGTATACGAGGACATCGAGGGCTTGAGTGTAGAATGGCTTGAATCGCATCTTATGCCTAAAGTTTTAAGAGAAAGTGCTTTAAAGAAACCTTCTGACGTTTCTCGCCTAGACCATGAAAGCATCAAGTAAGTTGCTCAAGAAAACACTGTAGGTTAGACGGTTTGAACGCTTTAACATGAAATGAAAATGATACCAACTGTTCTGTTTCTTTCAGTCAAGCTTGGGCTAGTATAGTTTGCGGCTACTGTCTTGGGTTAGGGATCCGTCTGGCTGGAACTTCAGATGAAGATGCTATCAAAACTCTGTGGCATTACGTAAAAGTCTTCTTGGGAATGAATTCGCCAGATAATCAAATCAGTGAATATTTTCCTAAAAGTTTCTTGGAGTCATCAGTTTGCACTCTACTGTTAGGATTAAGTTTGATCTTAGCTGGAAGTGGGAACATAAAAGTCCTTCGGTTGTGCAGACTCATGCAAGCCAAAGTAGCAACAGCAACGCAAGTTGCTTCTAACAGCAATACGTACGGGTTGGAAATGTGTGTGGCGATGGCCACAGGCATTTTGTTTTTGGGGGGAGGAAGATATTCCCTTTCAAACGATGATAAAAGCATCGCTGTCCTCCTGGCCGCTGTGTTTCCAAAATGGCCTATTAATGCAAATGACAATAGGTAATGGATAAAAACCACAACTATTATATTTAAGCTTCAACTAAAGATAAAGACATACAGATAAGAGGGTTGCCGATATAGGTTAACATATTTTCCTCACTTTTAGATATCACCTGCAAGCACTCAGACATCTCTATTTGCTGGCTGCTCAACCGAGACTGATTTTAACTAAGCCACTAGCTCATCGTCCATCACCTCTAAGATTTACTATTGAGTATTTAGATGGTAGAATTGTAGAGTGTGGGGTCCCAGTTCTGCTCCCTGCGTTTCATCTTCTACATAAAGTTAGACCAACAATCTGACCGATTTAGTCAGATATATTGTCTCATGACATGACTCATGTGCCTTGTATTTTTATGAAACACTTTCTATTCCCATTAGGTTTCTCTTCGTAATCCTGAGTTTCTTCCAATCGAATTCATTTTACCGGACGAATTGGAATATTTGAATCGAATAGTAGAAGGTGATGGAATAATAACACTAGTACCACGTTCCGCAGCTAAAATGCAGTGTGGCTTTTTGAAACAAATGAAGTGGAGGGAGTCACGAGTAAGCATTCATAAATAGCAAAAAGTAAATGAGATAATTAATACCTATAATGCTCATGCCTGTTGGATTTTTACATTCAGCTATTTCACCAAATGTTCCAAGATGACGAAGACATTCCCGGACGAGAAGTATCTATGATAAAGGAGTTGAACATGATCTCAAGAATATCTGAAATCGCTGGACTGACACATGTTATCCCATCACTTCTGGCCATAAAAAACGTAATATATTTGACTACCATTCAGATCCTATCACAGAAATTGGCTGATGAATTTAAAATTTTAGGGCGACTGTAGTGATGATGACTGGGTTCACCAAGCCCGCATCTTATATTGGTGGACGAGCAAAATCTCCAATGCTAGTGAAACTCGACGTAAAGTTCAAAGCTGCATTCCTTCGCAATTACTTGGCTTTATTCTTAGTAAGGCAAGTCCTGACTTCAAGATATTTGAATGAGATTCCATTTGCTCATCTCCAATTGTATTTATTTCGGTTTCGAATTCAAATTGTAACAAAATACTTATCATAATTTATAAATGACTAAACTAAGATCCTTATTAGTAAAAACTTGCATGCGATTGTACATTTATGGCATCTTTTACATATGTCGTATGTAGATTTTCTACCTTCGCCTTCAGCCTTGTTTCAGTCATTTTTTTGGTTTTCTTAATTGAAGGCACAATCATTACACAACATTACTTTAAAAAATGTTGCAGTATCACGATATGCAATAATGCAATATTGATTATATATGATTCATTATCCTTTGAGTTATGCACTATAACGATTATCATCTTCGATTGCCACTAAATGTGTGCTGCATTCAGGTAAGCAAAGCAGTAGACCTTATATTATACTGTACTACCGTAACACTTATATATCCAATAGGAAACTTGTATCAAGAATGTGATCGCAAAAAACAATAATACCGTGGATTTCGATCCAGGCGAGTAAAGCATTTCTTACAATCTACATTTTTACTTAACAAAAACAACGTCTGCAAGAATGTAATTAAGATATTGGAATCAACAGTGAACCCTACAGACAAAATGCAGCGAAGCGTACAAGTATCAAGATTCTTACTCGTAATAACAATGACGTAAAACAACAAACTACAAGAAGAAGAATATTCGGCAGCAATAACAAAAACGTGACGATTTACTTTGACAGAACTGAAGATTAAGGAGATCAGGCATGCTTCTTTCGGTAATAGTCACACGCTGCTAGTGCTCAGCCGCCTTCGTCCATTCAAGAAAATGCTCGAGACCTGTCAAACACGATATATTAAGACAACGACAAGAACAATTAATTGTGTACTGTAGTACGAAATCTTACCAGAGAAAGACTCCGACTTCGAGTGATCCGTGTGCGGTCGTAAGCATCTCCAATAGATCGGAGTTCTTGTCCAACGCTTTCAGCTACTTCTGACGCCAACATTCCGTCTGAGCCTCGGCGTCCCAGGGCATGGCGGGGCCTCTCTGGAACTACATCCGGAAGAACACCTTTAACATTGCCACAAGAAACTTCGTTTATAGATTACATTGGAAACCCCAATGAAAACAGAAAAAGCATTCAGAGCAGAAGATGAAGAAACATGCTACAATATTTCTCTACCTCCACGTAATAAATTGCGATCGCAGTGCTTGCCTTGACCTTGACATAAAGGGTTTATTGCCTGAGCAGGTGATGAGGGTGTCATGAAGGAACCACGTGCAACAGGTGATTCTGAAGCCCCCAGAATTCCTTCAAAACATCATCACAATAAATCTACACACACGATCTATTTAACGAAGCCAACAGCGAGCGACACAACACACATGCTTTCTCACATCCACATTACATATTTCTGAAACAACCATTTATAAATGTAAACTTACCACTGTGGTCATCTAAGCCATCACCACTGCACGGATCGGGAAACACAAAAGACAACCTTTCGGTTGGAGTTTGAGTTCCAACGCTCCTAGAGGGACTGGAAGCTTGACCTTGTGAAGAACCCCCACTGCCACTTCCGCCTCCAATTATAGCAGCCCCGCTAACCATGTTCTGAGGAATTTCGACAGGCTCACTTCGAATAAGACGTCTTCCTGCAACCCCTCGTTCGACGACAATTCCTCCACCACCCGGCGACGACGGAGCGTCGTAGCGCATTTTTCTCACACTCTACAGTAAACCTCAACTCTAATGCCAAGATCACAATACGAATTAAATAATGCTACAAAACGAGGTGATAAGTCTCTCTCCTAATCGGTGACACGTCGAAAACGTATTTTGAAACAGAGTCTGACGAGAGTCACCGAACGTCTGCGTTGTCCATGGCACAATGAAACAGGGGAGCAGTGGTGGTGCATGTATCGAGTCGATAAGCCCAGTTCGATAACTTAAATGGAATTTTAATTTAATAATGGAACAACAATAATAACAGAGATGTGACCCGAAGTAACCTCAGAAGAGGAATGAGACATCTCCCTCCACTCGCACGGAGGCAACAGACTGGGGCAATCAACAACAACGTTTCACCACGGAGTAAACAAACAATACGTGAATACCTGGCTGCGTGTGTCATTCTGATTCAACTTCAATGTTTGACGTAGTGTTCCCTGTGACTTTGAGACTTGTGACGCAGTAAATCTGTCGGTTTTGATTTTCGAAGTTCACGTCGTACATGGAGAACACCTTCGTCATCATTTGCATTTTTTGTGTACGTGAGGTGAGGCGACTGATATGCTAATTAAGTTAAATAATAATTGACGAGATGGATGAAGAGTAAAAATTAATTTTATTTATGTTGTGTAGGCTATAAGCTATAATAAGGGAGTTCAGAGGTTGTAGAACCTTTGGTCACGTTGGCGTGTCTCCGATGGGGAACACTCATGAAGGAGAAGTTAGAAGTTTAAAGCGACGAAGCAGTGATAAGGATTATTCAAAGTAACTGTGGTACAAGAAACTGTACTTAATCATCATGTCATCAGACGAGGAGCCGGATTACATGTCTGATGATTTCTTAGCTAAATGGTTCGAGAGTTCATTGTGTCTTATGTCGTGAATGGTTGAAGGAATTTGGTTTTGATAAGATGTGCTTGTTTGTTTCATTGATGTAGTGTTCCTGCTGAGGACGTTCGGCCAAGTCTTTTATACAAGCCGGGAGATAAGAGGAAACACGAGGTGGAGAGAAAGAAGAAAGAGTGCGATGAAGCCAATAAAGCTCGCTTTAAACCTGCTAGGGTTCAGGAGAAGGAGGCAAGAGATGCTGGATTAAAGAAAGAAATTGGAGCTGATAATAAAGGATTTCAGATGTTAGCTAAGATGGGATATAAGCCTGGAACTTCTATAGGAAAAACAAATGTGCATCTAGGAGGCAGTGATAAGGCATTAAAGGAACCAATAAGTATAGAAGTTAAAACTAATAGGCTTGGACTCGGCAAGAAAACTAAAGATCACGAGAACATGCAGAAGCTTATAGAACTTCGAGCTGAATTCCAGAAGCTAGCGGACCCTGACGAATTTCGTCAACGAATGTTAGCAGCTTCGAGTCAAAAGGACACAGAAAGAGATGTTAGAAAGGCGCAAAGTAGCTGCAGGACTCTTGACTTGCAAAATGTAAATCTTCAGCAGTTGCACGTTTCTACTTTTATATTTCTTTCATTGCCAATAAGTGTACAATACCTTGGGCTGTACAGCCAGACGAGCCTAAATGTATCAGAGCTGTTTATTTCATGTATTTGTTTGATTGTACATTTAGGGAATGGACGTACCACGTGAGTCATGGTTCTGGCCGGAACCTGAAAAAGTCAAGAAGCTCATTGATGATGATGACGCTGAAGAGAGCACTAAGAATTTGTCAGCTACTGTTGTCGATGAAAATGAATCATCAGAGGAAGAAGAATTGCCCCCGCAGGTTTGTCACTGACTATACGGCAATAGTTACTAATCACTGATCATCTTAAAAGTATTTTCATAATGTTACAGGCCAGCGAACAATTGCAGACCCTCACCGAGTACCTGAGAGGAAAATATTTCTACTGCATATGGTGCGGCACAAGTTATGAATCAACTGAAGACCTTGACGCTTCGTGTCCAGGGAATACACGTGATGACCATTAGAATCATTAAATAAGGTGTAAACGTTGTGTAATAGTCCAGTTGCCAGTTTATATAATAATAAACATGTTTTTATCAATGGACATTTTTATTTGAAGTTAACACCGTTCGCGAACCGATTTTTTTAAGAATATGAAAATACAT